>CAJQZP010000220.1:16687500-16780000 GCA_907164705.1 Parnassius apollo
ACATTTTGCCTTATCTGTCCTGTATAATTTGATTCTATTAAAGCTGTGACGAGAGTTTATTGAACAAATTTCTCTATTCTTGTAGATAAGTTTATTTTTCTTTAAAATGTTTACTGCGCAATGTTTGCGATAATTGCCACATTAGGTACACAGATTGGCGGGTGCAGTACTGGATGGTACCCGAGCCTTTGGTGTTGCCAAAGGTTTTGAAATAGTATACTCATTATAACTCGGATAGAAAACTGCTTGTTGTCTTACATTTATCATTGCGTTAAATTACCTTTTTTGCCGTGTAATGGCGGTTAAGAATATCCATTACCTCATATCTTCCCGTGGGTGTCGTAAAAGGCGACAGAGGGAAACAGGCAGGAGATGGGCAGCAGCATCTTCCTGATAAAAGCAACTGTACGACAAAAAAAAACTGCGGTTGCCAACCCGCTCGCCAAGCGTGGCAACTATGGCAATATACCCATGAACAATTACATAAATATACGGCCCCCAGTCCCCGACGGCCCCGCTATTCCTGGCTACGGTGGCGACCATGGTAACGGCGGGGCAGGGGGTGCTAATAAACTCCGGTGGAGATTCGGTTGCCACCTACGAAGACTCGACCTGGCAACATTTAACGCACGTACCCTGAGGACTAACGAGAAGATTCTGAGCGAGCGAGCTGGAAGAAGAGATAGACAAGTTGCGCTGGAATATTATAGGATTATCCGAGGTCCGAAGAGAGGGAAAGGACACGGTGATTCTCGAATCCAGCAACTTGTTCTACCACCGGGAGGGCGACCATCTGTCCCAAGTAGGTGTTGGATTTATCGTCCAAAAGTCTCTCGTTAGCAACATTTTAAAAATTGGGAGTGTATCGACGAAGGTTGCGTACCTTATACTCAGAATCACCAAAGGTCATACAGGTCTACGCGCCAACGTCGGAACATCCCGATGAGGAGGTGAAGGAAATGTATGAGGACATTTCCACAGCCATGCATTCCTCCAAAATTCACTATACGGTGTTAATGGGAGACTTCAACGCAAAACTGGGCACAAGAAAGAACGGTGAGCTGAAGGTAGGGAAATTTGGGATAGGGCAACGGAACTTAAGGGGCCAGCAGCTGGCCGACTTCATGGAAAAAGAGGGACTTTTTATGATGAACTCTTTCTTCCAGAAGCGGCCCCAGAGAAAAGGGACCTGGTCGAGCCCCGACGGTTCGACAAAAAATGAGATTGACTTCATTATGACGAGCAGACGCCAACTGTTCAGTGATGTATCAGTGATCGCAGAGGGTGAAAACTGGCAGCGATCACCGATCCCTTGGTTAGAGGCACACTGAACCTAAACGTAAAGTTGGAGAGGTCTCGTCTAACGAATTCAACGCTCCGTCCCCCTCGTGCTCTAATCCAGAATCCCGAAACCTTTCAGCTCGAGTTACATAACCGCTTTCAGTGCCTAGAAGATTGTAATGCAGTGGACGATATGAATGACAAGCTAGTGGAAACTGTCCATGCGGTCGGAGCTAAGTTCTGCAAGACCCGCCGCAGAAGAACACAAAAACTCTCCGATAACACTCTTAATCTCATGGCTGTTAGAGGGGAGATGAGGCTGCAATCGTCAACAGATTTGACAGCATACAGGCAACTGAACAGACAGAACTCCAAATGCATGCGGCGAGACTTACGCAACTTTAATACTGCTCGTATTTAAATAAGCGATTCCGCTCAATTGCTTCTAGAAGAAAAACCAGGGCTCCAAAGTCTTTGCCAGAGATCTGTCTGCCAGTAAGAGCCAACTGTCAAAGCTGAAGACGGAGTGTGGCAGCATAGTTTCCGGGACACCTGAGATTTTGAGTGAGATTGAGAGGTTCTAAGGGCAGCTGTACACATCATCGTTGGAGCTACACGCAAGTGTGAGTAACGATCCAAGAGCAAGTCTTATCCGACACTATTCCGATGATATCCCGGACGACAGTCTAAGCGAGACTAGAATGCCTCTCCAGCAACTTACGCAGGGCACAGGCAATAGAATTACAGCGGAGCTTCTGCAAGCGGGTGGAACACCGGTATTCGAAGTCCCTCAGAATCTCTACAATTCCGTCCTCAATGGTGGCACTACTCCAGAGGCATGGAGCAGAAGTGCGGTGGTCTTTGTTCTTTAAGAAAGGCGACAACGCTCTCTTGAAGAACTACGGACCGATTTTCCCTCTGAGCCGCGTCTACGATCTGTTTTCGAGAGTCATTACGAATCGTCTCGCACGCAGACTCGACGATTTCCAGCCTCCGGAACAAGCAGGTTTCCGAAAAGGCTTCAGTACCAGACCATATACATACCCTGCGACAGATTGTACAAACGACCGAAGAGTACAATCTGCCACTTTGCCTGGCGTATGTGGACTATGAGAAAGCCTTTGATTCCGTCGAAATTTGGGCGGTGCTACAGTCCCTTCAGCGGTACCAATTTGACTGTCGGTATATCGAAGTATTGGAGTGTTTGTACAGTAGGGCTACGATGGTTATGCGAGTACAGAACCAGAGCTCGAAACCTATCCAACTGCAGAGAGATGTAAGACGGGGTGACGTTATATCCCCGAAACTCTTCACCACTGCATTGGAAGACGTTTTCAAGCTAGTGGACTGGAAAAGATACGGTACTAACATCAATGGCGATTATATCACTCACCATCGATTTGTACTATGGAAATCGCTGGAGAACTTAGACTTAAGCACTATGCTCAATGACCTCAATAGTGCTTCCCAACGGATAGGTCTTAAGATTAACATGGACAAAACAAAGATCATATTTAATGTCCATGTCACACCTATGCCGGTAGTTGTTGGGAGCACTATGCTCGAAGTTGTTGACGAGTACGTTTACCTGGGACAAATAGTCCGACTAGGTAAGTCCAACTACGATCGAGAGGTCAATCGACGGATTCAACTCAGCTGGGCAGCGTTCGGGAAATTACGACATATCTTCTCGTCAGGTATACCTCAATCTCAAGAAACTAGATTGTACAACCAGTGCATGTTGCCAATGATGACTTACGGATCTGAGACGTGGTCCTTCACTGCTGGCCGTATGAGGACGCTCAAGGTCGCTCAGCGAGCTATGGAGAGGGCTATGCTCGGAGTTTCTCCGCGTGATAGACTCAGAAATGAGGATATACGCAGTAAAACCAGAGTTACCAACATAGCCCAACGGAGTAGTAAGCAGAAGTGGCAATGGGCCGGCCATATAGCTCCGAAGAACCGATAACCGATGGGGAAGAAAGGTTCTCGAGTGTCAGCATCGTACCGGTAGGCGTAGTGTAGGGCGACCCGCCACAAGATGGAGTGACGACCTGGTAAGATATGCAGGAAGTCGATGGATGCAGGTGGCTTAGATCCGTGCTTTGTGGCATTACTTGGGGGAGGCCTATGTTCAGCAGTGGACTTGTGAAGGGCTGTGATGATGATGTCGTTTTTGGTACAACTTTATTACATTTTTGTACTGTGTCCAAAATGTAATGTTTCAAAAAGTATAGATTTTGCTAACATTTTGGTATTTCAGATATCTTTACTAACGCTTTCCACCATAAACATACACTTCTTAATATGAACGCAGTACTTTGGTTTGCCATTTCTACAGCTAAACCATCTTATTTTTAGAAAAATTAGCATCTCTATAATTGTTTTATTTCATTATACAAACATTCAAGTTTTCCCTTGCTGTAACAGAAACAAAGACCTTTTTAGACACAATTGACAGCCGCCTCACATCTAACCCCCGGAAATGAGGATCGAGCGTGGGGCATAATTGCGGGTGCTGCTTCCCGTTTTACTGATAAACACAATTATTAACTTCAATGTGTTAAACTTTACAAACCCTGCATTAAAATATCATACATGTTTTAGAATTTTAATTCTTATTAAACCACAGATAAATAATATTTTGTTTAAATCCTTTATTGATAAAGGCAGGAAATAGAGTAAATGGGGCCTTACACTCTATTGCAGAAAGTCAGAATGTGTCAAAATAGGCATATATGGCATTTCACAGTGCTGTGTTGGTCCCTACTTTAACGTATGGTAGTGAAAGTTGGGTGTGGCACAAGAAGCACGAGAGTAGAATAAACGCTGTAGAACTGCGGTCGTTATGGAGTTTATTAGGGCTGAATCTGAGCAACAGTTTGAGAAACTGTGTGAGAAGAGTGTGGTTTGCAAGATGATGATGTAATCAAGATTAAAAAAGGAATGCTTCGGTGGTTTGGTCATGTGAAAATAATGAATGAGGAAAGAGTGACAAACACAAGTGAACGGTAGAGTCGGAAAGGAACGTCCTAGGTGAAAGTTTATCGACCATTTTGGCGATATATTAAAAATTGGGCAAATAAGGAGTGCCCCTAACCGAAGAGCATGTATGTTTAGGTATATGAATGCTGAGGAGGCGGGAGAGGAGTGTCAGGATCGTGCCAAATGGAAGTCTGTACTCTCTGCCTACCTTTTTGGATGACAGGCGTGTGTGTTTTTGTTATGTTATGCTATGTTACGTAAACATATTTTAGACCTATTAGAATGAATAGAAACAGTTAGAATGAATATAAACCTTAGAAATTGTTAACGAGTATGTTTACCTAGGACTAATTATCCAATAAGTTAAGGTTAGTTGAGCTTCGACCGAGAGGTCGAACGACGCATATATCTTAACAGCGTTCGGGAGATTACAATAAATCTTCCCGTCAAAAATAGATCAAAACTTGAAAAGTGACAAGATATACGCCGTATAGCTCTTAAATTGTATAATATATGATACATACATACATATATATATATATATGATATATATACAGGGTATATTTAATATACTAAAGACCTTTTGGGATATATAGTATGTTGGCATAATTACAACGATTTTAAGAGAGATCACTCTTTACAGAATGTAATACATTTACATAAAAGCTACTTTTAAGCTTTTTGTTGTCATGTCTGACTCCTTTTAAGTCTGTATTTTGTAGATACCTCATCAATTTTAAAAGAATACATAGTCACATAAAATGCCTTTTTTATTTTACACTTGATATAAGTATCAGACATCATGTTGAAAAATCAATATACATAATTAGATAGGCAAATAACATTAAAAAATCACAAATATTAAAATGAGCAATAGGTAATTATAAAGTAACCTCTTCGACGCGCCGCCGCGCCCAGCTGATTGTGTCGCGAGTGCCTACTGCCCACAGAGTACTTTTTTATACTGCCTACTAAACTATATTCACCACTGTGCCTATGGTACCAGGGCGCCACTCCAAATGACAAATTTACATTGACTTTTCATATACTCCTTTTTTGCATAAATTGCAATTTGATTGACTATTTGATTATTTTATTAATTTGTTTACGAATTTATAGACATTTTTAATAAACAATTAGGTAGTTTGTTACGATCACTGCCCAAGGCCAAGCCAAAGGTATACATTGACGTCGATACAGGCGTCATCAAAGGCGTCATCATCGGTTCGCAGCACGTGCAAATTAAATGTCGAGCATTATTAGCCATTTTTCATTTATTAAATGCAAGTTGTATTTAAAAAATGGATGCGTGTTACAAATATTGCAATAAAATAGTTATAATGATTAAATACAGATACCTATTAACACACATTTTACAACAGTAATTGAATAAAAATATTTAGGTAAAAAAGGGTTCAAAAAAAATATTAAAATACAAATTTATACATTAGAATTAGAGGTACTCGTTCGCGGATGGCGGTGCGTATCGCGCACATAGCGTTCAAAATAATCACCTCCACATTCTATGAATAGATGACACCTAAAAGTTAACTGTTCACCGACACGAGATAAAAGTTGAGTATTCATTTTGATTTGATCGAATGCCCAAATTATTTTTTCTTTCAACATGTCGCGGGTTTCGAATGTGCGACCAGTATACACTAATGTCTTTACATGCCCCCACAAATGAAAATCCTTTATTAAATGCAAGTTGTATTTAAAAAATGGATGCGTGTTACAAATATTGCAATAAAATAGTTATAATGATTAAATACAGATACCTATTAACACACATTTTACAACAGTAATTGAATAAAAATATTTAGGTAAAAAGGGTTCAAAAAAAATATTAAAATACAAATTTATACATTAGAATTAGAGGTACTCGTTCGCGGATGGCGGTGCGTATCGCGCACATAGCGTTCAAAATAATCACCTCCACATTCTATGAATAGATGACACCTAAAAGTTAACTGTTCACCGACACGAGATAAAAGTTGAGTATTCATTTTGATTTGATCGAATGCCCAAATTATTTTTTCTTTCAACATGTCGCGGGTTTCGAATGTGCGACCAGTATACACTAATGTCTTTACATGCCCCCACAAATGAAAATCCATTGGTGTGATATCTGGCGATCTGGGAGGCCATGCACTAGGCCCGCCACGTCCGATCCAGTGGTATTCTCTGTTTAAATAATCCTTAACTTTACGAGCATAATGCGCCGGTGCCCCGTCAAGTTGATAATAAATATTGCGTAGAGATGCAAGTGGTATATCCTCTAATAATTCCGGCAGCGTGTCGGTGAGAAAATTGTGATAGCTTTCACCATTTAATCTTTCTATGAAAACAGGGCCCAGTAACGTTGTATTAATAAGGCTTGCCCACACATTGACACTAAACCGGTGTTGAAAGCTATGTGGTCTTGGTTCATGTGGATTTTCATAGCACCACAAGTGTTTATTGTGCGTATTAAATAGCCCTATTCTGCCAAATGTTGCTTCATCAGTCCATAAAATGTTAGCTCGTTCAGCAGCTAGTAACCAATTACAATATGTAACTCGCGCAGGTTTGTCAGCTTCGCTGAGTGAACACGGTGCAGGTGAAAGGGGTACTTCCCTTCATTGTGTATGACACTCCATGTGTAATATTGTGACACATTGAACTGTCGGCCTGCTTTATAAGTGCTCCCTGCTGGATTTTCTTCAAAAAACTGCAGTGTGTCTTCCTGCTCACGTACTGTGCGCCGCGGTGGACGACCACGATCGATTGATACAGGCTGGAATTGCCCGTAATCTCGCAATCGCTGTGTAGCGCCTAGCATCGTAGCGTAGCACGGTGCACGTGAGTTGGGAAATCTCCTTGAATATTCACGGCAGGCTTCACTAACATTATCATTGTAAATTGCTAAAATTCGCACCATTTCGGTATACTCAACATTTGAGTATCGGTAAGCCATCGTTACAAGGTAACGTTCAACAAGCGTCGCGGGCGCATCAAAGGCGACTGACGACACAGGTTACTAACTGGGTCAAGTTTATGAGTATCGTCGCCTCCTACACCCCTCCACCCCCTCCCTCGCCACGTGCTTTTTATTGCTAACTGCCTAACTAGGACTATTACCGTTTAGAAGCTCCAATTAAAATATTTTTATTTTTGTATGAAAATAAAAATTGAAGAAATATATTTTTTTTCTTACAGATGTTGTTGTTCTGGTGTAAAT
The DNA here is from genome assembly GCA_907164705.1 of Parnassius apollo. NCBI lineage: Eukaryota > Metazoa > Arthropoda > Insecta > Lepidoptera > Papilionidae > Parnassius > Parnassius apollo. The sequence continues at coordinate 16,694,990 of CAJQZP010000220.1, forward strand.
AATATCCTAAGTATGTTGACACAACATTTTTATATTTTACTACAGGAGAGATAAAATCTATGTGATAAGGGAATGAGAGTGTATAACTCTAAGCTCTTTTCTGCTCTTTTGAATATCCTGATCTTGGGTCAAAAATATCTAATTCAGAGTATTTTATGGATATCTCGTAAAATATTAAAAGTAATATTATTAATATAATACTCTTTTTATTAGGTTTCAGCTAAAAAGTAACAGTCTGCAAAAGTTCCCCTCCTGCTGAGTGTAGCAACTTTGGTAAATATCCTTAAAACGAATTCTACGGGGAGACATATGTAGAACAGTGGATTTTGATAGGCTATAATTAATGAATTCATTATTATAGTTTAAAATTTAAGAAATATAAATTTGTTATGTTAATATATTAAATCATTTAAAAAATAGCTGTTAAAAAGTGGACAAACAAAAAAATTAGATATTGAAATTATTTTACGTGCTATAGTCACGCTGTAAAATATGTCTGCAACAGGAATGGTATGCTCAACCGGCAAAAAACCATGCTCGCACAGATTACAAGCATTGTAACAGCAGCATTATGGAGTATAGTACAGTATATAGTAAGTTTGACGTTTGTCAAACTTATTAATTTCATAATATTTTTTATTCATAGTAATTTATGTTCAATATTCATTAAAAATGCAATACATTGCAACGTGTTTACATGATACTCATTTTCCAAGCTTCTTTTTTTTTCTCAATTAGAAGCAAACTAATCAATTTCGTTGCGTTATAGGCTGCTGTTAACTCTGAAACTCTCGCCATATATTTAAATATAATTGACTAGCCCGCGATGAGAGCAGAGAAATTTCTAACAAAAGGTGAAAAACATTGGTTAACCCTGCAGGCCATCCCTGGAGCTTCCCGCTAATTTGAAATGCAAAGCGCTTCAAATTTCACCAAATTATGGCGTTGAATATGAAATATCGGAGTAATTTAAAACAATCAATTTTTTTTAAATTTTTCCTTAGCGAAATCTCTTGAACGAATCAACTGATTTTGACCGTATTGGCGGCAATTGAAGTGGTTTTTCAAAGTTAAAAGCCGATTAGTTTTTGGAATTGACCAGTAAAGCCGTTTAAGAGTTATTAAAAAAAAACAGTTATTCAAAATTTTTATTTTTGAGATTTCTCAAAATTGAAAAGATATCGGTCGGAATTAATTAAAATTAATATTAGAACTAAGTTTGATGAAACACTTTGGAAATCCGCTGAGTTTGTTTCAATCGGTCAAGCCGTTCAAAAGTTATAAGAGGTTTACATACATCCACACATATACACACATACATACAGACAATACAAAATTATCAGGGTGGCTTCCTGTGACCCCAAAGCGTCAAGATTTGATGAAACTCAATTTTTGAAAAACGGGATAAAAACCATAACGTCCCGATTTTTTAAAATTTTCAATTTTCTTAGCGGGAAGTTAAAAAGGCACCGCCCTTAGCCGTCATTGTTATTGCGTGCCGTCTGTGCGGCATTGGTATCACACATTGGCCCACTTTCTTAAAAAATAACTAGGATTTTCAAACTTTTGGGGTCCGTAGCTCAAAAGAAAGAACCCTTATAGTGGTAGAGCACGAATGCGTCGGCTCAATCGGGGTAGGACCGCGCTCTCACAGAATACCTGTGTGAAATAGCAGCTTAATGCAGCTGTGTTTCATAAAATGAGTGTAGAGAATCGGAGATCTTTTTTACTGGAAGCGGGACATTCTATCTTAGTTCACAGTGGTGAAAACGCATCACATAATAAATGTAGATGTCTACGTGCCACAGTATCCACTTACCATAAGGTGGACTGTGTGCTCGTTTGTCATCCTATAAAAAAGTATTACTTTGTTGTCCGTCTGTCCGTAGAAGGCTGCTGATGCCGTTACGCGCACGAAGCGTCTAGGAGGCTATTCTTTTGTATAGAATTACCTCAAAGATGTTTACGCGCCTCGACAAATACACTTGGCGTGGCAGCTTTACAAGATCATGAATCCGTTGTTATACTGAATACGCGGAGCATTGAGTTCAGCGAGTAAATTTCATCCACAGGTGAAGAATGACTAGCATTAAGCTTTTAATAATATTATCTTAACCTCATTCGTACACCTAGCGAACTTATTACACCCCGCTGTCAACATTTTACGTTCCCGTTCAGCATCCAAATCATCGAAAAGATCTTCGGCCACACAGCGCCTCAAAAACGAATATAAAAGAAACGAGTACGATTTGAATATTTTGCAAAATACCAACAACCATAGTCCAAAAAACATATTACTTTGTTATACAGAATGATAACACCCTTTTCAATATCAAAATACAATAAATTTCACTTTTTTATCTTTTTATAAAATAACGTTTTTCGCCTGTTTTGTGGGGGGCAGTTTACAAACAAAGATTGCACAACGACAGACATCCGGACCCGTAACTATTATTTGTAGGCCATACAAATACATGTTTCGTGCGGGATTTGAACCCGCGGCTCTTTGCGCCAAACTCTACGTTAAGCCACTGTGATACAGAGGTGTCAACTCAGTCACATATTAAAACACGACAATGAAATAATTCTCACTGCCATGTTATTATATTTCAGGATTTTTTCTAAACCAATTACTTTAAAAAAGGTAATAGAAACATTCTTAAATTACGAAATCTGCTTCGTTATCCAGCGGCTAATAGATATCCCACAAACAAACTCCACGTACATAAAAATAAAATGATTTTTATTTTTAAATAAAATAACATTTATTTTTCAATAAAATAATTAAAATAATTTCACAGCCAGGTTGGACTGGTTGTTTCTCTCGATTTTTATCTTAAGTTTCTTCTTTAAGGCTACTTCAAATCTTATTTTCACAAAATCCCTTTTTTTTATTTCTCATTAGTTTAAGTGCTTTTTTATTATAGTAATATTATGTATTTTTATAATTGAGTAGATTTTGTACGATTTCAGTAGTGGCGTGTGTAATACTATATGCTTTAATGGAATGTTAGTTGAAGAACTACTGTAACTAAACTTGTTGTTACAAAGTACTAAAATGAGATGACAAAAAAAAATTATGTCAACGTTATGACGCCAGAACAGCGGAATCTATATGTTAGTCTTTGTCAAAACTCATAACAATGATTATAACTTTTGAGTGCTGTAGATATATTTTTACATTTTTATTTTTTTACATTTTCTATGAATATTATTGCTCCAATACATTCACAGCCGGATTTCCTACGGTGTCAAAATTGTATCGACGGTAGGCTGTTTAAAGGTAAAAAAGGGATTAAATATACACATTAAACGATGCCATAGTAAAAATATTTCAGCTTCACAGCCTACCGTAGAAATTCATGACTCTTCTGATAATATACCTAATGACATAAATTCTTCACTTTTTTTTCGAAACAATTATACAATTTGTATAATAACGTACCAGTGGTTAAAAGAATTCCCAGAGGCGCGAGGATGCAACTTGCTAAAGCATTATCATTAACTATTCAAAATTGTCTAACGAATTGTGAAAAAAGTTGGCAAAAATTATTTACATTCGCGTATTCCCACTTTCATTTTAGTAAAACAATAAATAAATCAATTACGTCTCAACTAAAATAAAATTCTTTTTCAAAATTTGAATTACCCGATTAATGCTCATTTCTCTCGACCTTATCCTAAATTTGATTAAAAAAAAGTAGTTGAATCAAAAGTAATGGACGGCGACTTAAAAAATGCATCCCGTGTTTTATTCTCAGATGACATCCTCGCTCCTCTTAATGTCGAAACTCTTGAAGGCCTTCATCAGAAACATCCTTCGGTCAATCCTTCCCAGAATTTACCGCTACCTCCCAATACTTCTATGCAACCATTACAAGTTTCCGAAAAAGACACTTTAGACGCAATATTGTCATTTTCGAATGGCTCTTCCGGCGGCATTGACGGGATTACGCCTCAGCATCTCAAAGACCTTGTAAGCGTATCTGCCGGTGACGCCGGTAGGGTACTTCTTAATGACATAAAACATTATGTAATTTTATGCTTTCTGGTAATGTTAATCCCAATTTCATTCCCTACTTATATGGGGCAAGATTATGTGCCTTCAAAAAAAAAGGATAACGGTATCCGTCCTATTGCTGTTGGTTCTACATTTCGACGCTAAACTTCAAAATTAGCTTGCAGGCACATAATCTCAAACCTTAAGACAAAATTTCAACCTACTCAACTAGGCTTTGGCACCAAAGGTGGCTGTGAGGCGGCGGTACATTCGGTGCGTACTTTCTTAACTAATTCCAATGCAGATGTTCTTCTGAAGGTTGAACTTAGAAATGCTTTTAACTCTATTAATAGGATAACCCAGCTGAAAGAAGTGGCTAACAATATCCCCGAAATATGTCATTACATTTGGCAATGTTACAGTCAAAATTCAAACTTGTTTTATCAAAACCATATTATTGAGTCTGCTGTCGGTGTTCAACAGGGTGATCCATTAGGTCCAGCTATTTTCAGTTTGGGAATTCAACCTATTATTTCAAATTTAAAATCCAAGCTGAATGTCTGGTATCTGGACGACGGTACACTGGGAGATAAAGCAGATGACGTCCTCAGTGATTTTACTCATATTTTTCAAAATTTTAAAAATATTGGTCTTGAACCAAATACAAATAAATGTGAAATATTTATTTCTAATAATTAATCTAATTCTAACACAGATACCTTAATTCAAAATTTCAATCAGATTTCTCCAGGAATAAAAACTGTCAATTCGGAATCGCTTTACCTGCTTGGTGCTCCGTTGTTTTTCGATAGTATTAAACCTGTTTTAAAAACAAAATTTGATCAATTTTTAAATCACGTTGATAAATTATATACTTTAAACCCCCATATTGCCCTTACGATTTTATAATATTGTCTCCTTGTACCTAAATTTACATACTTGTTACGCTCAAGTCCAGTCTAGAAATGTTCGGATATTTTAAAAGATATTGAGAGTAATCTTAAAATTGCTTTAGAAAACATTCAAACAAAACACAACACACTAACACAAATTTGAGATTAAATACAATAGCCTGGAATCAAGCCACTTTATCTATCAAATTTGGTGGAATTGGTGTAAGAAATATTTCTAGCGTCGCATTGTCTGCTTTCCTTGCTTCTGTGCATAGTGTCAATGACCAATGTAACACAATTTTAAATAATAAAGTAGACCTGTGCTTTGCTGCGGAGGCAAAGAAAACATGGCTAACGCTCCGTCCCGGTGAAAATGTCCCACTTGAAGTTAACCTACAAAAACAGTGGGATATTCCGTTGGTACGGAGTGTCCAGAAAAAATTTATTTCAAAATTTCCATATTCAACAAGATCAGGCTCGCCTTCTAGCTGTTTCGACTAAGGAATCTAGCCACTGGTTACATGCTCCACCATCAAGTAATCTCGGCACATTGCTTGATGGGGAAAGCTTGCGCATCGCCGTAGGAATCCGGCTAGGAGGGGCTATTTATCAACCTCACCAGTGCCCCTGTGGTAGCAGCGTCGATGAGTTTGGGCTCCACGGACTTTCATGCAAGAAAAGTGCAGGTAGGTTTTTCCGTCACGGTTCTTTGAACGAAGTCATCCGAAGGGCTCTTGTCTCTATAAATATCCCCTCGGTTTTAGAGCCTTGCGGGATATTTAGATACGATGGCAAGAGACCCGACGGTATGACTTTGGTCCCTTGGGAGAGAGGTAAAGCCCTAGTGTGGGATGCTACTTGCGTCGACACTTTGGCGGCCTCTCATCTCAAGGGTACCTCTTTAGAGCCGGGGCGGCATCAGAGGCAGCCGAATTTAGTAAATGGCGCAAATATGAGTCTTTGAGAAATGACTACATATTTGTGCCATTTGCTGTAGAGACTATCGGTCCGTGGGGTCCACGTGCAATGAAGTTTCTAAAGGAACTGTATCCACGACTGGTCGTCGCTGCTGGTGATAAGAGGGCTGCTTCTTTCCTCGCTCAAAGGTTAAGTATAGCTATTCAGCGAGGAAACACAGCCAGCGTTCTTGGCACTATACCACGGGAGCAGGTCTTTTGACGATTTAAATTTTTAGTTTTAGATTTTCTATATTATAGTTTCTTTCTTCATTTCATATTAGGGTTCTTTTATATTGTATATAATTAGTTTTAATCGTAAATATTATAATTTTAACTGTTATTTTAGTTAAGTTCTTTATTATAATTTTTGTAACATAAAAAAACTTTAATAATATAACTCTCTAGGACAAAATTGTTTGTAATTGATACAAATAATAAGTTTTGACGAACAGTTGAGGATATAAAATTCAAAATTTTTCTAAAAATACGAAACTGACTTTAAAGACTGCTAAGGCATAGTATATTGAAGAATTTAGACCCGACATCAGTAGCTATTATGACATTTAGACAGTTCTGTATCGAGAAAATTTGCTGTGGTTACGGCCCGGTTTGCTCTATGCTTAGCGCACTACACATTCAGTATAGAGCAGCTACAGTACGACCATACTGTATTACATCCCGGTCAGGATCACATTCTTGTACATCATGGACGTAATTACATGACTACTCTGAAATAGATTAAATATGCAAAACAATAGCATTACTGCCTATCTCGATGAGATACAGGGCCGTCTCTCCTCAACATGACTTTCCCCGCTTTTATTGGGCGATTCATTACAACCAACAGAATCACGATACGAATTAAGACTCGTAGAATAACAGAGGGAATCTCCCGCACGGCACCTGCCATGAACTTTATGCTGCACAAACGAATGGAGGATTTCAGATCTACATTCACTTCTATTTATTTCCTCTTTTATTAAACAAGCGTAAAACGGTAGCTCCATGCTTCTGTGATTCCTAAGGTGAGTGTAGAGAACTGGAAACTCTTTTAACTAGAAACGAGGCATTCTATCTTAGTCCTCAGGGGTGGCAACGCAACTGTATTTTGATGTCTATGGATCATAGCACGCCATCATATAGACTTACCATCAGGTGGACTGTGTGCTCGTTTGACACCCTTGTTCTATAAAAACACTTTTTCTCCGACATGTGTGTATAAAATTAAAGTGACAAACAAACCCACAGTCCACCTGATGATACGTGGCTACTACAGTCCAAAGAGACTTGGGTTCAACTTCAAAAGGAGGTTACAGGTGCGTTGTCAATTCTGATAATTGAGATGGAATACCTTACTGCCTGTAATTATATGGACTCTCTATGTTTATAGACCTTTACACAGCAATGCACGCACTGCTATTTGGCGGCAGAAATAGGGAAGAGTTTGGTTCTTAAGCAGAGGGACTCCTAGACAAAGGGGAGTCCTACCGTCTAGTAATGAAGTGAATAAAATTAAAGACTGTTTTACTTTTTATAAAAATGTCATTCTTCTCTCACAAGGGTGAGTGACCTAAGGAATGTCACAATTATAACTAAAGAATCTTATAATAAATAAAAATAAACTCTTCTCCATATCATCCCGTGCGTGTGGTATGAGGCGACAGGGGGGAAACAAATTAGGAGGTCGGCAACAGCGGCTTCCTAATAACGACTAAAATAAAAAACTGGAATGTCGTCTAACTTTTACATTTAAAACTTAATAGCCAATTTTTACCCTCATTAGTAAAATTATTTCTTTAAGTTTTTACGGGACCACGTCTGAAGGATATCCTATTTAATAAAATAAGTAAAATAAACTGGTTCAGCCGTTTCCGGGAATCTGAGAAAAATTCGTAAATTCATCATATGTAGTTAGAACCTCCGCGTATTTTAAACTCAGATGTAAACAAAAATTACGGTCTGAGTTTGGATGTTTGTCCACTTGGTATTTATGTCACCTCTTGCTGAACCTTTCAATGTAATTATCCGACACTTGAAGAGCATACATAAAGATGTTTGTTGAAATACTTACGCATATTAGCTTTATTGTTGAGTAAGGTGAACAACACAAAGATATTGTTGAGATTCTCTAAATTACTTCATACCACTAGAACAAGACGGAGATTATAGTTCTACCTTCATTTGTTCGTATTTTTTACCCTCATTCCCAATAATATGATAAAAGAAACACGTTCTTCAAAATAATAATACAATTACATTTCAGAATCAATTGAATTGGAATTGCGGTGAAACACTAGTCAAAAAACTTCTCTACAGCAAACCTCGTTCATAAACTGCACAACAAACTGACTCAAAAGGAGCTTTGAATGGAAATACTCTTCGACATCCACAGTATTTGCTAAACTTTACTATTGCAGATATTTTTCTTTTAGATTTGTATAAAATAATTATCCAAATTACAAGTGAAGTTCATTGATCCCAACCAATAGGAATTTATAGCAAACGCATGTATTTACCATAACTTATTTTAAATGTTTCCACTTTTTTTAACGTGCAAAAACATCTGACAAAATGTTTATTTCGAATTCAAATTGAATGGAAAATGAGACGTTATGGAATAAATAATATTTATACGCCACGAAATGTGTAAACCACAGAGGGTTAGCGTGCGCTGCTCTATCCTTGGAAAATTGATCCTGATAAATACATGACTACGCTATATTATCCGTATCTAGTGTTTCTTTCATTTGTATATTTATAATATAATAATATTAAACAAAACCATATACATTCGAATATCGTCATCGACCAATTTGATGTCTCTCACGTTTGTTTAATAAATACAACTAAATATGTTAATGTTAAATAGTTAATATTTTCTTAATAACTCATAAAAACTTTGAGGGCGGATTTTTTAATCGATAGATAAAAGTTAGAAAATTTTTATCGAAAGTTTATCGACCAAATTGGCGATATATTGAAAACGGGCCAAATTAGAAGAGATAAGAAGTACCCTTAACCGACGAGCATATATGCGTAGGTATATGGATGTGGAGGCGAGAGAGGTGTGTCAGGATGTAGCCAAATGGAAGTATGTAGCCTCTGCCTACCGTTCTAGGTAACAGGCGTGAGTGTTTATGTTTTATGTAATAACTTTTATCCACACAACTGAGATCCACAAACCCGTGCAAAGCCGGGACAGATCGCTAGTTTTTATATGAAAATGTTGTCGGTGTTGAGTTGAGTTTTAGTTGTTTTCTAGTCGTATTTTCACTACCTATAAGTACGGCATCGTTATAAATATTTCATATTAATATAACATAGTATTTGTGGTCACTGCCATAAACTAGTTTTACATATGAGTTGCGTTTACCTCGGTGTCACCATTATTTAAACTTCGTAATAGATATTTCAGTTTGCTAGTTTGACCTAGGAGCTTGGTTCAAAAAATGGCGCATCGATGTGAACCCGGAGAAGAACTCCGCCGTTCGCTTCGATTATAAACGACGCCGTCTCAAAAACACTCCACCAATACGTATGCTAGGGACCCGTGTCCCCTGGCATACGACTGTCAAATATTTAGGTGTCACACTAGACACAAGGCTCACTTTCAGGCCCCACGTCAAAAGAGTAACCCGTTACGCACGATTTTACCTGAGTAGGCTCAACAGTATGTTGGGCCGACACAGTGAAATGTCCCTTAGAAACAAGCGTACCCTTTATAAGGTCTGTATACGACCAGTCATGTCCTACGCGGGCCCCGTTTTTGCCCACGCCGACCTTAAATTATTAATGAACTCCAAATAGTTCAAAACCTTTTCTGTCGTCGAGCTGCGAACGCACCTTGGTACGTCCGTAATGCCGACCTTCATCGGGACCTAGAGCTCCCCACATTTCAACAATTTCTCAAAAAACTCTCTGAGAACTTCTTCAAAGCATCAAACTCGCACTCCAACCAATTTATTCGTGAGACAGCTACTTATGCAGCCCCACCCCTCTCGCTATCGAGTCCGCAGGCCGAGAAACTCTCACTCGGACCCGCCTAATAAACTATCAAACGACCTGAACTGCCTCCTCGCGGCTCAGACCAACTCTAATTAAATTAAATTATATATTTATAATTAATTTGCCTCCTCGTAGGCACTCCCTCAGCGGCTCGTAGCCACCTGCGCCCTCTTTTCCCAAAAGAGGGTCGCTCACGATACGGCACAATAAAGCTTAATCAGCCAGTTGCCTTAGTTACTTTAGTACATAGGTTCCCCGGTAGGATGTGAGTCCCTCATACGCAGAAAAAAAACATCCAATCAATAGAGAAGATGATGGGTGCTGCCACCTGCTTGGGATCCTATAATTAACAAAATTAAACAAACCTAACATACCACTGCAAACTCCATGATACAAGCTCTGCGTAATACTGAGGTAGCCCTAACTATGACATTGGGACGTCAAAACATCTCAGTCCCCCCTTGCTAAGATTAAAATAAAAAAAATAAACAATCCTTAGTTATTCATAATACCGTAATATAAAGACTTTCTTTGTTTAAAGTCTCACCTTTACCACCTCCTTTGATTTTGTTTGCAAGACTTCATCTTTGTGCCCAACATCAATCTTTTGATGCACTAATAAAGGCTGTCATTATTTTAACAAAATGAGTACGATCGATCATGAGTTCGATCCCCTTCAAAAGAAAGACATTTTGCCTTATCTGTCCTGTATAATTTGATTCTATTAAAGCTGTAACGAGAGTTTATTGAAAAAATTTCTTTATTTTTGTAGATAAGTTTTTTTCATAAAGTTTACCGCGCAATATTTGCGATAATCGCCACATTAGGTAGACGGATTGGCGGGTGTAGTACCGGATGGTACTCGAACTTTTGACAACAGTTTAGAAACAGTATACTCGATATAACTCGGATAGAAAACTGCTTGTTGTCTTACATTTATGATTGCGTTCAATTACGTTTTTGGTACAACTTTATTACGTTTTTGTAATGTGTCCAAAAATAATATTTCAAAAAGTATAGATTTTGCTGACATTTTGGTATTTCAGATATCTTTACTAACCTTTTCTACCCTAAACATACACTTCTAAATAGAAACGCAATACTTCGGTTTACCATTTCTACAGCTAAGCCATCTTATTTTTAGAAATATTAACATCTCTATATTTGCTGTATTTTGTAATACAAACATGCAAGTTTTCCCTCGCTGTTACAAAAACAAAGACCTTTTTATTCACAATTGACAGCCGCCTCACATCTAACCCCCGGAAATGAAGATCGAGCGTGGGGCATGCTTCCCGTTTTACTGATAAACGCAATTATTAACTTCAATGTGTTAAACTTTACAAACCCTGCATTAAAATATCATATATGTTTTAGAATAATTTTTTTTTTGTTAAACCATAGATAAATCATATTTTGTTTAAATCCTATGTCTTAATACGTAAACATGTTTTAGACCTGTTAGAATAAACATAAACAATACAAAATAGTTGAACATCGACGCATGTATCTCAACTTATAAGCTTTCGGGAGATTACAATCCATCATCCCGTCACAAATAGATCAAAACTTGAAAAGTGAAAAGATATAAGCAGTATAGCTCGAAGAACCGCAAACGAATAGAGAAGAATGGTTCGGGAGTAGCAGCCGCGTGCCGAAAAATGTGGGTCGCTCCATCCAAAGTTAGATTAACGACCTGTGGAGTGCAGGAAGTCGATGGTTATAGATTGATCAAAACCGTGCTTTGTGGCATTCCCTGAGGAGGCCTATGTTCAGCCGCAGACTTATGAAGGGCTAAAATGACGATAATGATGATGAATACATTAACATAATCCAAATAATTAGAGATCATATATATATATATATATATATATATATATATATATATATATATATATATATATATATATATATATATATATATATATATAACAACGTTGTGCCAGATTGTTATCCTAAGTATGTTGATACCTCATTTTTATATTTTACTACAGGAGATATCAACACTTTACGATATTAATGACGTACATTAGTACAACAAAAGAATTTAACAAACAAAATATTATATTATACTAAATATTAATATAATACTCTTTTCATTAAGTTGCTGTTAAAAAGTAACGGTCTGTAAAAGTTCCCCTCCGGCTAGGCGTAGCAACTATGGCAAATATCCTTAAAACGAATTCAACGGGGAGGCCTAATTTGAACAATGGACTTTGATAGGCTATAATAATAATCTTTATTGATGATTATACTACATGCACAAAATTTACAGTGGTCATTAGCCCCTAAACTAGGATATAATACCTGTATTTCAGAGGCTAGTTTCCTTCCCTATTCTTAGTTCTATTATTATAATTTCTTTATCTATGTATTATTTTTATAATGTTTATTTATTATATTATATTAACAAGTACTATTTAAAACGTAAAATTTATGACAATAAAAAGGGTAATAAAAGAAAACAAATATAATGTTGGCACTGTTGCAAAAAAGTGTGTGTGTGTGTGTGTGTGTGTGTGTGTGTGTGTGTGTGTGTGTGTGTGTGTGTGTGTGTGTGTGTGTGTGTGTATGTGTGTGCGTGTGCGTGCGCGTGTGCGTGTAATTAATGAATGCATTATTATAGTTTAAAATTTAAGAAATCGAAATTTGTTATATAAATATATTAAATCAATTAAAAAATGGCCGTTAAAGAGTGGACAATCAAAAAAATTAGATATTAAAATTATTATACGTGGTATAGTTACGCTGTAAAATATGTCTGCATCAGGAATGTTATGCCCGACCGGGAAAAAATCATGCTCGCACAGAATACTAGCATTGTAACAGCAGTATTATGCTGCTGTGTTGCGTATAAATAGTGGCGAGAGCCGAAGAATTTTTTTCTGGTGACGAAGTATACCATGAGCAGTCCCAGGAGTGACAACGCATTTTGATTTTAATCAAGGTTAGATGTAGAAGTCGCAATGTCCACTTACTATCAGGTGGTCTGCGTGTACGTTTGTCAAACTTACTGTTTTAAAACATTTATTTTCTTTGTGTTGTTCACTTTACTCAACAATAAAGCTAATATGCGTAAGTATTTCAACAAACATTTTTATGTATGCCCTTCAAGTGTCAAAGTTCCGCAAGAGGGAAGAGGAGAGAGAGGAGGACTTCAGACTTAATATATATTCAGACTTAATACTTCAGACGTGGTCCCGTAAATACTTAAAGAAATAATTTCACTAATGAGGGTAAAAATTGGCTATTAAGTTTTAAATGTAAAAGTTAGACGACATTCTAGTTCTTAATTTATCATTACATTTACAGCCTATTATAGTCCCCTGCTGAACATAGGCTTCCCATATAGACCTCATAGGGACATTTGCCATAGCTGCCACGCTTGGCAAGTGGATAGGCAACCACAGTTTTTTATTTTGGTCGTTATTAGGAAGGTGCTGTTGCCGAACTCCTAATTTGTTTCCCTCTGTCGCCTCATACGATACCGGGATTATATGGAGTAGGGGATATTTTTACACCACCATTATAAGGTTCTTTAGTTAAGCTAGTGACTTTAGTCTCAGGCCACTCTCAAGGGTAGGAGAATCACATTTTTATAAAAAGTAAAAGCTGTCTTTAGTTTTATTCACTTCATTACTAGGCGATAGGACTCCCCTTTGTCTAGGAGTCGCTCTGCCTAGGAACCAAACTCTTCCCTATTTCTGCAGCCAAATAGCAGTGCGTACACTGCCGTGTTAGGGTCTATACACAAAGAGAGTCCATATAATTACAGGCTGTGAGGAATTCTATCTCAATCATCAGAGTTGACAACGCATCTGTAACCTTTTGAAGTTGGATCCAAGTTTCTTTGGACTGTAGTAGCCACGTACCATCATGTGGACTGTGGGTTCATTTGTCATCTTAATTTTATAAAACATATGTCGGAGAAAAAGTTTTTTTAGAACAAGGGTATCAAACGAGCACACAGTCCACCTGATGGTAAGTCTAAGCTGTGATCCATAGACATCAAAATGCAGTTGCGTTGCCACCCCTGAGGACTAAGATAGAATGCCTCGTTTCTAGTAAAAAAGAGTTTCCAGTTCTCTACACTCACCTTAGGAATCACACAAGCATTGAGCTACTGATTTACGTTTGTGTATTAAAAGTGTAAATAAATATAAGTGAATGTAGATCTGGAAAACGCCATTCGTTTGTGCAGTATAACATTCATGGCAGGCGCCGTGCGAAAGATTTCGTCTGTTATTTTACGAGCCTTAATTGGTATCGTGATTTTGTCCATTGTAATGAATCGCCGAATACAAGCGGGGAAAGTCATGTTGAGGAGAGACGGCCCTGTATCGCATCGAGATAGGCAGTAATGCTGTTGTTTTGCATATTTAATCTATTTTAGAGTAGTCATGTAATTACGTCCATGACGTTGTACAAATTAACAGATGTGATCCTGACCGGGATGTAATACTGTATGGTCTTACTGTAGGTGTTCTATACTGAAAGTGTAGTGCGCTAAGCATAGGGCAAACAGGGCCGTAGCCACAGAAAATTTTCTCGATACAGGACTGTCTAAATATCATAATAGCTACTGATGTCGGGTCTAAATTCTTCGATATATGTACTATGTCTTAGCAGTTTTTAAAGTGAGTTTTGTATTTTTTTACTAAAAGTTTAAGTTTTTTATCTTCTACTATTCGACAAAACTTATTATTTATATCAATTATAAATACTTTTATTCTAGAGAGTTAAATTATTAAAGTTATAATCATTGTTATGAGTTTTGGCACAGACAACCTATAGATCCCGCTGTGCTGGCGTCATAACGTCGCCTAAATTTTTTTGTTATTTCACTTTAGTACTTTGTAACAACAAGTATACAGTATATATTCAACTAACACTTCATTAAAGCATATGGGATTACATACGCCTCAAGTAAGATGCAGGGTATATATATATACGCACTTTTTTATAGGATTAATGGTGACAAGCAAGCATACAGTCCACCTGATATTAAGTGGTTGCTGTGGCCCATAGACATCTACATCTATCCTCGATTACGAATCAAAATGCAGATACGTTGTCAGCCGTGTGGAATAAGATACAATACCTCGTTACCAGTAAAATGGCTCTCCGGTTCTCTACACTCACCATACGAAACACAGCAACGTTAAGCTGTTATTTCACGCTAGTATTCTGTGCGATCATGTTACTTCCCCGGTCGAGTTGACCCATTCGTGCTACGACTATACTACTAATAAAGCTGCTAAAGTTAGAGCCGAATCGCCGATCGCTCGTACAAGACCACTGCTGAACATAGGCCTCCCCCAAAGAATGCCACAAATCACGATCTCCAAGCCACCTGCATTCATCTACTGTTAGGCCAGGTCATCATTCAACATAAATTGATCGAATTAACGCATATTCTAATAAAATATAGAAATTAATAAATACATAAATATTAATGCCTTAAATTCAATAAACGTAACTGCTTATACGAATTTACAAATTAGATCGGAATACGGAGCATCTGTGGTTGAAATTAACGTCTGATTGATTTTCGATATTGTAAATTACTATAATATCGGCATTTCGAATTACACCCAAAGGTGAAATATACGAAGAGTAGTAGTATAGGTAAATAAACACATTTTGTTGAAAATACGCTTGACATTTTATTATTTTTCGCTCTATCCATTTGCACATTAAAGGTGAGCATTCTTCATTCAAGGAAAAATGAGGTGTGACTTTTTTAAGCTTACATAGATTTACAGAGATATTTATAATTAAAGGTATTCTGTACACAAAGATAATATGTAACCGAGTACACGTAGATTATAAACTATGTTATAATATTTTAAAATGTTAAAAAAATGAGCTAGTTACCTAGTTGCTCTACATATAGTCGTAAAATTACTTGTAGGCTTCGCTGTGCGCACGATAATGTTTTATCGGTACTTAGATGTAAAGTATCAAGATTTTTTTAATAGGATTATCGTAATAACAGTTCTTAGTAAGCGTCTATATTGCGAAATAAGTAACTATAACAAATTTAAAGTCAATCAGGTGTATATAATTTTAGAGATATCGTGATAAGTCAGTCAGTCATATATTTCTATTTCCTGTGATGACGGTTCTGTTAGCCTATAAGGCTCTTACAGATTCATCTTACTCAGCTGATTAAAAAAGGAAATGCAATGATGATAAGAATGATGATGATGATAGTTTATGATTTGGTATTGTTACCAATTATCATGTTGCCTCTATGTTAGTTTTTGAGCTATCAAACCATTGTCCAAGTGAGTGCGAAAGTAACTGCCTAGGTCGAAGGTCAGGTACATGGGTGTATGGTGTGTACGTACGCGTTGGATGCTGGAACGTATGGAGCGCGTCGTACAAACCAAAATCACAAACAAAATCTCAAAGCCGGCTTTTGAGCGCAGAGAAAAGCCACCGTCCCCCAATATCTTTCAGGACAAGTCCAGCTAAAGCAACTTAGCTAAGTGGATAGACACCAAAAAAATCTTCTGCCCCAAGGTTCACAATGGTGGTCAAGGTCTCTACGACCGATGACTTGCGCGCTTTAACTGCGCTTCTTAAAGTGCTGAATCTGTGCTTCTACATATACTCCTTCGCGGAGGACCGTAACGTCCGCGTTGTCGTTCGTACATTTTGGATCTCTTTCCGGAATGCAAAAAAACTTTAACGTCTGTCGCATCTGCAACCACACGGGGATGGCAATCAAAGTTCTACGAAACAGGGGATCAGAACAGATCTCGATAAAAACGAATGCCGAGCCGACAGTTCACCCCATCCATCGTACCAACATATCCCGCTCACCTACTAGAGGTAGAAGTGGAAATCGAACGCACCAAACACGACTGCTGAAGAAGTCACATTTAGACCATAAAAAACCTTAAAAATAGATCAGTCCTGGGCCAGATGGTATCAGTAACAAGGTGATCAAATCTCTTACATCACCAATAATTTATTTACCAGCTGCTCCTTCCCGGATACCTGGAAGGAAGCAGACGTAATAGAGATCTCAAACCTGGGGAACCGCGTAATCGACCCACCAGTACAGGCACATCAATCTACTCAACACATTGTGTAAATTATATAAGCGCATCATACTAAAGCGCCTCCGTCACTTCACTGTAATTAACAGACCCCGACGAGCAGTTTGGCTTTAGAGCCGAACACTCGTGCACTCACCAAATTCATCGCTTTACAGAATATATTTTGTCTGGCTTTAATCATCACCCGAAAAAGAAAAAGTCTCGAAGTAGGGGAGCGTTCTCTTTCGATGTCGCAAACACATTTTTGATAAGGTGCTTTTCAAGCTGTATAAACTAATAGTGCCCGATAGGTTCTTACACATCATCCGAGCCTTCCTTACAAGTCGCCATTTTTGCTATCAAGTGTAGGGAAAACGTTCTATGAAACATTGTGATATCCCTAAGGATCCAGTAGTAAACGCTGTTTTCTTCGCCAACGATACGGCATTCTTTGTATTTTAGTTGAAATGGTTTAACTCTGATACTCACAGAAGCTACCTAACGTTTAGGCGAATGGTTCCGCCTATGTAAAATCGAAGTCAATCCCGAAAAAAGTGTCATAATATACTTTCAACGGAGTTCAACCGCAAACAAAATTCGAGGTCCAAAAACAAGACTAAATATTATTTCCTTATATGGCCTACCCTTCTCTTGGGAACAGCGGCCAAATATTTGGACATCACTTTCGACGTCCTCATGTGTTTCGCGATACACATAATTGTAGCACGCATCAGATTCAAGTCAGTTATTGCCCTTCTCCACCCTCTTGGTAACAAAAAGAGTAAACTGTCGCTAATACACAAACTCCATCTGTACAAAACCTGCGTTAGATCTGTCATGTCTTACGTAAGTGTGGGCTACACTTTTTGACTTTGTAACAAATTGACCCTAAATAATATATTTTTGTAATTAGATATGTAAAACTTGTAATCATCTTTACATATATAAGCGATATGCTATACTCGTTGTATTTTTTTATTTTCTATCTTCATTCCTAACAATACATCATCATCATCATCATTACAGCCCTTCACAAGTTCACTGCTGAACATAGACCTCCCCAAAGTAATGCCACAAAGCACGGTCCTGAGCCACCTGCATCCATCGACTTCCTGCATGTCTTACCAAGTCGTCACTCCATCTAGTGGGGGTCGCCCTACACTACGCCTACCGGTACGAGGCTGCCCCTCGAGAACCTTTCTTCCCCAACGGTTATCGGTTTTTTCGAGCTACATGACCGGCCCATTGCCACTTCAGCTTACTAATCCGTTGGGCTATGACAGTCATTCTGGTTTTACTGTGGATATCCTCATTTCTAAGTCTATCACGCAGAGAAACTCCGAGCATAGCCCTCTGCATAGCTCACTGAGCGACCATGAGCCTCCTCATACGGCCAGCAGTGAAGGACAACGTCTCAGATCCGTAAGTCATCACTGGCAACAGTCACTGGTTGTACAATCTAGTTTTCAGGGTTTGAGGTATACTTGACGAGAAGATAACTATGATAAGATAACTAAGATAACTAAGATACCTAACAATATGATGATTAATAATATGTAGTAGAAATGACGTGTGGTGTAATTCGCGGTTGAAGCCCTCCGTAGTTTCATGGTATTATGTTATCATACTGCACAACTTCCGTGCAACCTGCTTGGTTTTAAATTAGCTATCAATGTTCATATCCTGCAATAGCAACCTATCATTAGGTAATGGATTACAAAATCGTTGTTCGAAGTGCATCAGAACTTGAGTGCGGCAATTTCTGAAAACAGTCTTTTTATTATAAGGACTGTAAAATAGTTTTTTGAATTACTTTTGACGCTATTTATTACAGTGTCCAGTGTCCGATTCCTATATCTAAGAAACACTTCGTTCTCCCTAACGTTTTATTACACAATACGTTTTATGTAATAAAACGTTAGGGAGAACGAAGTGTACGAACGAGGTACATGTTAAAACAATTCATATTAATACAAACTATTTTTAGCAACAAAGGATATAATTACTTAGTATTAAAATGCATAAAAATGCTTGTATTAAGATAAATAACGTAAAGAACAGCTTTATATGCAAAATCTATCAAAGAAATGTAGCTCAAATTCTTTTCAAATGACCTGTCGTAAAGAAAATATTGCAAAATTGCCTCCGTATATTCAAGTGCTTAACGCATCAGTGAAACTCAAAGAAATGATAAAAGTAAATTCGAACTTTATTGAAATAGATTTATTTTCAATACAATACAGATATACAATACATGATAAAAAATCTAAGCGAAGTCGAGATAAAACAAGGATAAAAAGAAGTACTGAATCATTTATTAAAACAAAATGGTAGTGAAAATTACACGGGCTACTGTTACATGATTTTAATATTAGGACTTCTTTTCATTCCTATAAGAAGTTCACCTGATATTTTTTATGTAAATATCAATTGCCTATACTTCATTAAAATATGCAATATTAACTTATTAGAAGAACTGAAACTAAAAAATCAAACTCTTGTTCAGTCCCACTTCCCGTGGTATAGTTTCAAGAACGCTGACTGCTTACCCTTTGTGCAAGTAAAAGTTCTAGTAAGTTCTTTTCATCACCAGTGGCGACGACAAAACATTTCGATACAAAATCTTTCTCTACAGCAACCAGCTTAAATATGTATTCTTCTTTCAGAGACTCATACATGCGTCACTTGTTCAATTTAGCTACCTCTTATGCCGCCTCGGGTCTAAGCGATGTACTCTTAAAAGTACATAGTGTCTACGTACGTAGCATCCCATACTATGGCTTTAACCCTCTCTCAGAGATCCAAAGCCAAACGGTCAGGTCTCCTGCCATCATCTCTTAATATTCGACATAGCTTTAAAAACAAGGGGATCATTTATAGAGACATACATTTTGATCCACGATTTTGCAATTCGCCTAATGGTAAGTTGTCACTACAGCTGGCATGGCCTGATATCATATTGCGAAACTACGGTTGGGGCTTAATCCCTGAGCTCTCACGGCCTAGGTGCCCGGTGAGTTTGCCTACTTTTAATATGGCCTTGTCACTCAGTTTTTTTTTTGCTAAGTTTACTTAGTTATAAAACGACGATGACGATGATGATGATCATCATCATAAAAAAATTGTAGCCATATAATAGTGCGAGTATATCGTTGTCTGAGCCACCTTTCAGACCACTTTATTTTTTGTGACAGACACTGTCTATTGTCATGTCAATGTCTGTTTATTTGCAATTACGACTGTCTCGTTTTTTAGAGATCGTAAATGCGACCAAAGAATATAATGTAATCACAACGTTGACTATCGGTCATGTGGATTTGAATCGCGGGTTGAGTAAAAAAGTCAAGAGAATTTGGTTATTCTGTCAAGAAATTCTTAGTAAACCTTGAAAAGCGCGAAAGGACGTGGATCTTGTGCATAATCTCTCTATGGTCGTGTCGGATTGTCGTCCCATCATTCAATGAAAGTGAATGAATTGAGAGTACACTTGTGCTTGGGCACGTACTCGTACACTACCAGTTCTAGTTAGCATCCATTGTGACTAGTTGCTGTGACCTAAATGAAGTATGGATGACATTACTATTATTATAATAATTATAGTACTTTTTTCTAAACAAATAAAAACAATTAAATTTAAAATCGTTATTTTAAAACAGGTATTTGTTGCAAATATGGCAAAAAATTTAATACTAGAAAAAGTGTGAACGCAACAGTTGATAAAACTTTTTACAAAAGGTTAAATTAATCGAAACATTCTGCAGGGTCGCAGTGAGCTTTAATTGAAAATGTTTCCATCGTTATTATTTGGTCCATTTCGAACAATATGGCAATATATCGTTGACCTTATTTGGAACATGGCTTTTAGTTGAAGTGAGGGATATTATTATTCGCTTGTATATGACATGTAGTTAAGTGTTTATTATGATTCTACCAGATGCAATATGATTCTGCAAGATTATGCTATTTCTTTATGCAAATTTTACGATTTTTCATACTACCTACTAAGGTCGAAAAATTCAGCCAAAACACTTAACGAAATTTCAGAAGCAGGTGATCAAGAGCGTCATTCTTTGTTTAGATTTTTTTTTGAAAATTTTTATATCATGTATCCAATTCCAAACATAAATTATAGAAGATACACTCAAGCTCCTATTCGCACTAGCGTCACTTTTTTCATGTAACTGCAAACTCTATATATTTAACATAATCATCCTTAATTCTCTTCACAAATCCACTACTGAACATAGCCCCCTCCCCCCAAGGAATGCCATAAATCACGGTTCTGAGCCACCTACGTCCATCGACATCCTGAATACCTTTACAGGTTGTCACTCCATCTATTAGGAGACCGCCTTACACTCTGTACACTTCTACCGGAACTAGACTGCTACTCAGGAACCTTTCCAACCACCCATCCATCGGTTATCGGATCTTTGAGTTTTATGGCCGGCCCGTTGCCACTTCAGCTTACCAATCCGTTGCGCTATGTCGGTTACTCAGTCCCTACTACGGATATTCTAATTTTTAAGTCTATCACGCAAAAACACCCCGGAATATTCCTATCCATAGGTCGCTGAGCAACCTTGATCTTCCTCATACGGCCAACAGTGGAGGACTTAGTCTCAGATCCATAAGTCATCCCTATTAATATTAATATTTTTAAATGAATTAAATAATTTACATTTTTATATATGAACTTACAGAAGTATAACATTTATAACATTTATTACTGGTAAAATCTTAAAAAAAAAAACAACAGTATCTAATGTTCACTCTTTGATATAATAGTATGCTTTTCGGGAATACGCCAGCTGGCAATTGGAACTGGCGGCTTATCTTGCTTTTATTACATGCTCTTTGTAAATAAATGTAATCACAGGCCTTTTATAGTTATATTGTAACTTGTTTTTACGAGACTTACGCCTATTGGTAACTTAAGTGGTTTTTAATAATCTACTATTTTACACAAGCTAATCCCTTACTAGGTTGCACTAAAAGTATCGGGAATGGAATATTTCCACTGTTCCTGTCATATTAAAATCTTTTTAATTGAAAACTCCTTGGTTTTAAAAATCGAATACCATTTATTTATTTAAAAAAAGATTCTCGGTCTTGTCACAAGGTTTTGTCAAACTTGTTTAGTCGTTGAGAAAATGGAATTGACTCGAGAAAATTCAAGAGCGATGATTTATTATGACTTTCGAAGTGGTTTAACACAAAAACAGTGTGTTAACCCATTGAGCTATTATGTACTACGTACTAGAGGAGACACTGCATTCAGCTACTCTGTTCCACTCAACTGCGGTGCATGCACTGCACTTTAATCAGTCACTCGCTAGGCGCTTGTAGAGTTGTCACGTGTTGTGTTGATTTAAAAAAAATCTCTTGATAAAAATATGCCGTCTTGTCTACTTAGATATTGCACAAATAATTCAAGAAATGTCAGTAAAAACCAAGGAATTACTTTTCATCGGTTAATAAGATACTTATTCAATAAAATTATTATAAATTAATAATAAAGCAAATTATTCCTAAGACGCCATCTCGTATCATTGAATATAGATTATGAAATTAATATGTTCAGATGCGACATTTCTGTGGGTACTTAAGTTTAGGACGAATATATTATTATACTATACATTTTTTTTGTAGAAACATATAAGTTATTATAATTAAGCTAAATTTTTCATGTTTAAATCTGCTTATTATTCTTTTATTTTATTTTTAGGTTTCCACTTCAAAGTCAAAGTGGAATAAATTCGTCCATTTTTAACTCTCGCGTGCCCAGCATTTATGAACGATTATTTACAACATTTATGATTCTAATTTAAATAAATATATTTGTAATTTAAATTTTATGTTAATAAGTTTTGTTAAACATACATTTAGTACGTTTTTTTATATTTGACATAGATACCTTTTAAAATATTCAGATAACAATATCATCAAAATGTAATTCTGACATAATATTATGTAATATTATATTAAATTAGCACATATACAAAATAAAAAACATTATAAAAAATTGTAAGTACTCGATATAATTAACAATACAATATAAATAAACAATTATTACATACTGACCATTCTACTTACGTATAATCTATAATAACAAAAACTGACCGCGCAAGCGCAAAGCGCGTTTATACCAACTGCGCATGCGCGACTCTACTATTACCGCGCATGCGCGAAGACATAGAAGTAGCGCACAATTTTTGTTTGGAATAGCTTCTCTAGTACGTAGTACATTATAACTCAATGTGTTAACCGGATGATTTCTGCATTTGGTGATGAAGCCCCATCCAAAGCCACAATTTATCGCTGGTTTACTGAATTTCAACGTGGACGTGTCAAGCTCAGCGATGATCCCCGTCAAGGTCGTCCAAAGACTGCAGTCACACAAGAAAACGTTGATGCTGTGCGTAAGCTGATTGAGGAAGATCGACATGTGACATACCGCGAAAATCAGGCAACTTTAGACATTAGCATGAGTCAAATACAAATAATCTTGCATGAACAATTAGGTGTAAAAAAAGTTGTTTTCCCGATGGATATCGCATTCGCTCTGTGAAGAGCAAAAAAGCGGCTCGCGTTACTTGGTGCGTCAGAACTCTCGAAAGATTCCACGCAGGATCCTCAAATGCTGTATACAACATCGTATCAGGTGACTAATCCTGGATATACGCGAACGAACCCGAAACAAAAAACCAGTCACGAGTTTGGGTGTTCGAAAATGAGTTAAAGCCAACAAAATTTGTTCGTTCACGAAGTGTTGCAAAAAAAATGGTGGCCACGTTTGTTTCCAAAACCGGCCATGTTACGACTATTCCTCTTGAGGGACAAAGAACGGTTAATGCATAATCGTATGCTAGCATTTGTTTGCCACAGGTCGTTTCTGAACTCCATAAAG
Organism: Parnassius apollo; assembly: GCA_907164705.1. NCBI lineage: Eukaryota > Metazoa > Arthropoda > Insecta > Lepidoptera > Papilionidae > Parnassius > Parnassius apollo. The sequence goes on from CAJQZP010000220.1 coordinate 16,718,806, forward strand.
AGAACTGCAACCGCCGCATCTTCTTCCATCACGCAATGCGAGTTCTCACACCGCACACAGAACAAAAGAGTTTTTAAAAGCAAGAAACATAGAATTATTAGACCATCCGCCATACAGCCCCGACCTAAGCCCTAATGATTTCTATACTTTCCCTAAAATAAAGAATAAATTGCGTGGACAGAGATTTTCATCACCTGAAGAAGCTGCGGACGCCTACAAAACGGCCATTTTGGAGACCCCAACTTGTTGACGTGACGTTACGATGGAACCAATCATTGAAGCAACAATGGTTGCTTCAATGATTGGTTCCATCGTATGGAAAAATGTGTCAAATTTCGCGGAGAACACTTCGAAAAGCAATAAATACATTTTTAAATAGTAACGTTGTGTCACTTCCTTGATTCCCGAAATTTTCAGTGCCGCCCTCCTATACACGCAAATACATTGCGGCGTGAATTAATTAATCATATTTATGCATTTGACGTTGTGTCATTACAAATTAATTGGATCTCGATTACGGCTTAATTGGCTGCAATTGAGTGCTTTTATACGCCAGGAATTCATTATTGGAAAAATGAAATCATGATTTTTATGAGAATGAACGGATTTTGATATTGATTGTTATTGTAATAAAAAATGTGTTTATTTTAGTCGTGTAACGGTAGCGTAAGATAATTTACTACCTGACTATATACAAGAACACGTGAACACTATAAACGAGAACGTGGATATCGTAATTGATGACAGAGGGGAACTTAAAGGAGATGAATGATGATGAAAGGAGATGAGCAGCATCTTCCTGATAACAACTCAGTAATGGTTATTTATTTAACACTGCTAGCAAGATAAGTGTCATAGAATTTTATAATTATGTGAACATATCTTGCAAATTGTATATTGTAACAAATTAACAGGTAGCCACAGCATGCACAGTTAATTTTAAAAATAAATTAATAATAATTGTAAGAAAAAACGGTATTGATTTTTGTTCGAGTAGCCAGTATAACTGCGACCAGCATGAACTATTGTGATCTGCTATTGGCATAGATCACTGGTAAACGTTATACCTTTTATCTGACTATAACTTGAGCCTATTTATTCTTTCTCAGATTGTATTCAGCCGGAAAAATAGACGCCGGCAAAGTTTTTTGCTCCTTTGCTGTACACATTAGAAAAGAAAAAGCAAACCGTTTGGTTCAAATGCGTGGAATATCGATAACAAATGGGAGAAGACCCACCGACGGTCTGGTAATCCGATGGAGGAAAGGAAAGAGAGCGATTAAAGTGTGTACTTCCTGCGCACAAACACCGAAATGCATCCTATAGAATACTGAGAGGCTGGCTACTCTGCGCCTGAGCTTGACTCTGACAAGATTAGTTTCAACCAAATCAAGGTTACCAATGAGCCTCTTAGCACGTCCCTCCACTAAACTAAATGCACCTGGATAGCATTTTGCAGCACCAGCTTACATATGGTGACAGCAGTACTCCGTGCACGACTGGACTTACGCTCTCTATAAGGTAAGAAACTGTCCCGGCGTGAAGTACCGCCATACTTTTACAAGGACGCCTTGTTTTCTTGCAGCTGCTTTGGCCATGGACTCAATGAACCACCCATAGTTGAGGTTTGAAGAAAATTCAACCCTAAAAACTGAAGGTGGTCAGTGTATTCCAAGGAAACATTCCGGAAAATAGGAGCCACGGTGCGTGGACTCCTTTTAGCGGTGAAAAGACACGCTTGTAAATTTTGTTAAATCTCAAAAGTTTGGCATCGCCCTATTCCGAAACTGTCCGCAGTGAAAGATGCGTGCGTTCAATGATAACTTCTCTTTCGGACTGGATTTGAACTCGACTAGCCCGAGCAGCTGGGACCACTTCACAACTGAGCTGTTGTCTGTATACCCATAGGTACCTGTAATAAGCAGATCATTAATATGCAGCAGGGAGAGAGTTACGGAGACAGCGCACCCCTGAGGAACTCCGGAGTTTGACGTGATAGAACTAGATAAGCAGCCGTCGATGACGACTCGGAGAGATCGTTCAATCAGTAAATCCTTCACCCAGTCAATCACGTCAGGGGGTAAGCCGTACTCTAAAAGCTTGCTCAAAATGCTATCGTGCCAAACCCTGTCAAAAACCTTCGAGACATCCTGGGAAACAGCAAGTGCTGCCCACTGTTTTCAAGGGAGGGAAGGGATATATGAGTGGCATACGCTAGAAGGTCCCCAGTTGATTCATTTTGGCAAAACCCGTACTGGCGGTCACTGAGGAAATCATTCTGTTCATTCATTCCATGAGGTAGGCGTTCAATATACGTTCCATAATTTTACAGAGTATGGAGGTAATTGAAATTGGTCGATAGTGGGCAGGGTTGCCACGTCTGCCTTTTAAGGCACAGGCTGCACATTGGTTAGCTTCCAAGATTTGGGCACTATTCCAGTCCGGAATGGGAGACGAAACAAGCGTATCAACACAGGAAAAAACTTAGGCGCACAGATCTTTAGAACTATAGCTGGTATACCACCAGGCCCACTAGCTTTGTTCACGTTCAGACTTCGCAAGCTTTTAAGAACCTCTTTGTTCGTGACACGGACCACTGACATAGAGGTACTGTAGTGGGGTAATTGCGATTGTACGCTGTGGCTACTGTACAGACGCGAATTGCAAGCAAATAAGTCCGTTTTCTCATTAGCTGCATGCGCCTGTGAGCCTCCTGATTTTACCAGGGGAGGCAGTGTAGACTGGCTGAAGTTTGACTCGACCGCTTTGGCGAGAGACCAAAAAGCTGTACTGCCAGAAGGTTGAAAGAGAGCTTTGAACCAATGAGTTTAATTCGGTTAAAACTGGACTAATAAGTACGCTATATGGGCGAACCTTATCACCAATGGACATATAAATAAAGGGGATATAGAATTATTTTTTCTAACTACTATTGAAAAAGGTCGGAAAATAAGACTATGAAAATACTTATAACCCTACGGGAACGAACTATTGGTTACGTTCTATGCAATTTACAATGAGCTTTTAACCTCTAAGATATCACGGCTCTTATTAAACATGTAACACTACTTTTAATGTATATGAAAACACAATAAATAATTTGTCACGTTTCCTTGTTGAGATCACAGTAAAGCAAATAAGGTAGGGTAGGGTACAACTATTGTCAGCTTGCCAAGTTAAGCCGCCTCTTTGACAGTTTCTCGTTCAAGATCGTAACTTCGAAGTTTATAGAAAACATTAAGGAGTTTTAATTATGTTTTAGATATTGTCGTTAAATGATTAAACAAAACCGTTGCTACAATAGAAACAACTCAGTACATAGCTGAATGTATCGTAGTGGTGAACTGGAATGAGTACATACGTGTATCTAACAAACGTGTCAACTGAAGACCCTTTTTTACTAAAAACGGGGCGTTGCATTTCAGTCTTCAGGGTTTAATAACGCATCTGTATCTTGTTTCTTGTTTATCGAGGATTAATGTAGATGTCTATGGGCCACGGCATCCACGTACCATCGGGTAGAATGTGTGCTCGTTTTTTACTCTTATAAAATATAAATATTTTTTTTAAATTAAATTGAAGTGGCAAACGAAGAAAAAGTCCACCTGATTGGTAAGTGGCTTCAGCAGTCCATGGATACCTGTGACCAACTTCAAATAAAGCTAGAGATAAAGCTACAGACCGTAACAAAGCAATACATTTAATGCCATTGGGAGGTAGAATTAGCCCAGAGAGTGACAACTACTAACTACCAGTACATACTTCTAAACATAAAAGTAGTCTTATTACTTATTGTAACATATCTTAAAATATAATATGCAGTAAAAGAAAAAGTCACATCGCGAGCCTACCTTCGTTTTATGAGAGTTTGATGATACCAGCCAATCCATCGCGCTTTTTTGGTGTATAGTAGAAAACTTCTCATATACTCGAAATATTTTTAGTCAAGTTTCTTCGCAATGTTTTCCTTCTTCGTCGGGCACGTGATAAAACTTGCACATAAAATTGTAATTAACAGTTTCGTTGGTGCTTGCGCGAATCGAACTATTGGTTGCGTTCTATAAAATATGCGGCTAGCGCTTAACTCCTAAGCAACCACGGCTCTCATAAAACATGGCACCATTATTTTAATATATATGAAAACAATAATATATTTGTCATGCTTCCTTGTTGTGATAGAAGTAATGCTAGTAGGTACAACTATTGGCAGCTCGCCAAGTTACACCGCTTCTTTGTTACAGTTTCTCGTTCAAGATCGTAACTTCAATGTTTATAGAAAACATTAAGGGGTTCAAGTATGGCTTGGATATTATCGTTCAATAATTAATCTAAAGCCGACGATGTTACTACAAAAGCAACTCAGTTAAAACAAGCTGCTGAATGTATGGTAATGGTGAACTAGAATTACCTACTCACTCATACACATGTATCTAAAAAATCCTATATGTAAAATCTAAATTATTTTTAACAGGGTCCAAGCCTACCATTAATAAATTTTTAAATAAAAAATTGGAAATTGGAAACAATCCGAATAAACACGTATTCGAGTCTAAAAAGCAAGACAAGCATCTTCTAGACTATAAACCTTGCGAACATATTATTGAGTGAGTCTGAATGTGTTTCCTTAGATAAAATGGGGTTTTAAAGGAGATAGCCAAATATTGTATGAACCTGTGCCCCGGACTATACAGAGATGAAATCTATGTCATTTGAAAATACAGTTCTTCTATATAAAGAATTAGAAAAGTTCATGTAGCTACGCAGTAGTGGACAAAAGTTATGAAGATTTAAAAAAATTCATTTTAGCAGTCGGTTTTTATCAATAATACATTATGTACAAATTAGGTTAATGTATATGCATGATGACAAGGATGTATCCTAACTGGTTTAACTAAAAAAAAAAAAACAAGGACAGCAGTTTTTTTCAGTCTTTGAAATTATTATTTTTAACTATTTTTTGAAACATAATTATATTATTACTATTCTTGATCGAAGTATATTATACAGAATATAATTAAACTTATGTATTACACCGTTTATAATTAGTGGAGCACTCGCGTGGGGCTACGGCACTTATTAGATAAAAGTAAAATACGATAAAACACAAATATAAAGGAAAAGCGTACATATTATATCGTATACCGAGTGACACTTTGACTGTTTTGATACTTGACGGACGGAATTAGTGTTGCAAGTACTAAAGTAAAATAAACCTGTCCTATAATGTAACGCTACGTGTTTAAGCTGTTGCTGTATTAAACAAATAAATAAAATCCTATCCTTTAGTGTAATTTATTATTTTGATGTATTAATTTATTAGTTGAAGGCTTTTTATACATAACATATCATAAATAAAGTATTTTTATGAGTTTAGCTATTGTTATTTCCCTACTCTGATCTTTTTAAGTATTATGTGGCCACATTAAAGGTGCTATAGAGTGACTTCAAAAAGAAGAAATCACTTTAAATACTTTCAAACTTGAATATTTTTCAACAGCTGCTATGAAATGTTAATATTTATAAAAAAATATTTTATTTAAATTAATAGCAATTGTCTTATTTTTACAGCTTGGGGCATATTTTGGCCATTTACTTTACAGATTTCTTAATTTGTCTAAAATAATTACTTACACATGTAGAGTTACGATCTCGGTTTTAAAGTACGACTTATACCTTATAACTTTTAATTTATATAAATCTTAATATGCGGACACATTGCTTGACACTGCATTCGTTTAAAATTCCATTGAGTAAGGTAACCTAACAGCAAAATAAATTAATTTGTTAAACAAACATCTGCAGTTAGTAGTAGTAGCTAGGAACTGAGATTGATTGGTGAGATTGAGGCTTTATGTTAACATGATTATTAGATCAATTGTAATGTAATTAAATGCTTGCTTTTTTAAAAATAATAATATCTAATTGAAAAGATTTATCCAATCAAATAATTGTCGACTGTAATTGAGAGAAATAGTTCAGTACATTTTGTAAATTAAGTCTTTGATTTTGTGGTGTGTGTAGTGTATGCTCATGTAGCTATATATATGATAGCCTAATAAACATTCAGTCAGTAATAAATCTACAGTCAAGATCAGTAGACGTATTATTTATTCCCCGAACCTCCCGACATTACATGGCGACCCTGCCAGGCGGTGCGCTGCTACAATGCAAGCGCACCGCCGGGCCCTGCATAGAAAAATAAAGTAATTTATTGAACAAAATAAATCAATCAAAATAAACGGACGTAACAAATAATTTTTTAAATACGAATATAAGAAGACTACAATTTTTTTGACAAATCGAAGCCGATAATATACTTAAAGCAAAAAAAATGTAATAGAAGAAATGAAGAAAAGACCTGAAAAATAACAATTTTATTAAATCAAGGAGATAAGAGAGAAAATTTCCAAGACACAGAAAACACCTTAATCAAAATTCCCTCAAGAGAAGAGTACCAACTTTATCAAAAATAAATATTGTTACGAGCTTGAGGTTCGTGACAATAAAAATTGCCGATAAAATTACCTAAATTAACACTTTAATTTACTTTACACAAATTAAAACTTAAAACACTAATAATTAAACACACTAATTCACTTTATTCCGCTCCGAAGCTTCGCTTGTCTCGCCAAATCCAATACTGCCTCGATCGCATCTTGCAGCGCCTATATATACAAATTAGCAATGAAGCATCCGGAATATTCAAGTAAATGCGCGAAAAGCGACGAGTGTAGATTTTCTAGAAACTTAGTTCTTCGGATGGCGCTGTCGGTTGAAAGATTTGTGATGTCATTTTCTGCAAAGCTCCCCTCGCTCTCGTTCCTGACACTAGATGGCGCTAGTGTATGACGTTGACTTATTCACGCAACAATATGAAAGAAAAAAGAAGAGTACGAAGAAGTCCAGGCCCAACCACATCGGGGAGCTAAGAACATCTTCGAGTGCCAGAGCTGCAGAAAGAAGTCAGGGGTACAACGAGCGACTAGCCAAGTTCTGTAGCAGGTACAAGACGTCTCGAAAGCACCGAATGTAAGTTTAATTATATAATAATGGTGTCGATGTCTATTGTCAAATTATATTATTACTTACGTAATGTTATACACAGAACTGGGGAAAGAAAAATTTTAAGTCATTCATTAAAAAGTAGGAAAAATATTAGTACTATTAATAGAAAAATTCAAAATTATGTATTATACCACAAAAATTAATCGGTAAATAACTACTTAATAATGATAATAATAATATTTGTTTTTTTGCAACAATATGGTTAAACAATGGTGTTTAAGTATAATTTAGTTCTACATATTCTACCATAGTAATGTGTATATTTTAATGGACGAGTAACTATAACAATATTTATCGAAATTTTAACAACATATAAATTATTCATCATTTTTTAATTGATATGGTAACTGTCTAATTAATTGTGTAACAGCGTCAGAGGAAATACCAACTTTAGATTATTATTATTGCTCAATGTCATATACTTGGTATAATCATTAATTTGTCAATCATTATGTATTATAAGTTATAAATGTTACATCCAATTATCATTATTTTTTTCTGTTTTTATGTCAAATTTTTTAATTCACTACTCCATTCATGACGAACTAATGCAAATAAGACAAAAGTATCTAGTAGTTCCCTAGATAAATATGGCAATAAAATCGAACAATTATTCGTAGATTTGACGATTTCCCAAGCCGATGGTGACCAAAACGCGCATAAAAATTTTACGTCCTATAAATAAAAAGATCGCTATTAAAAGTTTCACAAATGGCTCGCGAAATCGACAACTCAGTATTATTTTGTCAGCACGTAATTATAGTACGTTAAAAGAAACAATTAGAGCTGCAAAGGATGAGGAGAGATATTGAAATTAACCCTAATAACGATAATAATGAAAATAATCTAGAATTTTTTCGGGACCAATAGTATATTTAGTTGCGAATCTATAGTAATTGTGTTGAGTTAGCAATAGATGGTATCAAATGTAGATGGCTCGTAGATACCGGCGCTTCCGTATGTGCGATTAAATATGACACGCTTAGTAAACTAAACATTTCATTACAAAAGAAACCGATTACAATAAACGGAATTGGAGGCAAATTACGAACCGTGGGATTTGTTGATTTAACATTGTCTGTTGACGGGTAGAAAATTTAATAATAAGTTTCATGTTATAAAGCAGTTGCCGTACTCTGAAATTTTAGGTAGATTTTTTACGTAAGTTTAATTGTAGCATAAATTTTGAATTGAATAATATTACACTGCATAATATGAATGAATTAGTAACTATCATTACATATAGGTATTTTGGGAAATAATAATTGTTTGAGTATACCTCCGAGATGCGAGAATTTATTTTATATCAATGCGAGTATGAAAGAAAGAAATGTTCAAAAATGGGAATACGAATAATTGAGTGGTTAAGTTTCGTCAATATTGGACTGATCACCCAAATATTTGATGATGCTTAAACTAGTAGTATTGAATCCGTTAAGAGTGAGAATTATGAAAGCATAAAAGGAATAAATATAAAAGAAAATAATTGACCTTAATAAATAGGTAATGGAGAGATACGGGAACGTCCATGACTGGTATAACATATAGTCCTCAAGCAGGGTATGTTTCCGTGATTGGATGATAAAATCGGGCGTAATGGGTACTAGGGAACAGTACCTTCAGTACAAGTGATGTACACGAGTTTACACATATTAGTACTGTTAGGGACCATAGAAGTCTTAAATTTGTTACCCTTAATAATGGTACATGGAGGTCATATCCTTCATTGGATCACAGTGTGAACTTAGTTTTCCTCCGTGACAATTGTTGGAGTCCTTTTAAAATGACTTAAATGTAGACCTCAAGGTTGTGCGCTCAACCCAAGGTACAATTTACCTTGATATAGAAAAAAAAAATACGTGTGGCACTCGATGACTGCCGCGGTAAAGCTATTGCATAGCATTTTTTATCAACTTATGCAATTATAATTATTTATTTATTTTATTTATGCAGTTAAGTCTTTGATATTAAATCAAGTTACGAGTACACTTTGGTGACCGATAAGAAAACAATTTTTTTTCTCTTATTGAATAAATGAGAAGTTAATATTGTTTAAAATATTTTTAATATCTTACAATACATGTAGGTTATTCAGGAATTTTTATCATTGAGTTAGCAGCTAGTGTACACGCATACGTATAGTCGCACGCACACAAACACCGTGCGGAAGTCTGCCGAACTGAAACGACGTTAGACGATGCACGGCTTTCAACGCCACACCTCCGTGCCCGTCGGAGTGGGGAGCGTGAGGTTTTTTTCGTTACGGAATTTCTGTATTCGGTCCCCGCGCTCAAGGCCCGCGATAGAAGCTATGCAATAGCTTAAAAAGTTTATGTACCAATAAAATGAAATGAATGTTACGAAAATGTAATATAATACCCAAATAAATGGGGGGCCCATATTTATAAAGTACCCGCGTGATAAAAATCACGAAATAAAATATAAATGAAATGAATTAATACTTCGATTCCCGGTATCTAATAAATAAATAAATAAATATATAAGTGAATAGAGAGAAAGAGAGCTAGCTTAAGGTCAAAAATATTAAGAAAAAAGAAAAGAAAGAGCAAATCAAAAAGTGTGTAGTTTCCATTTCTGTATTAGGACTACTAATGCTACCCAAAATGCGACTAAGAAGTTATACATGTAATAAATATAGGAATCGATTTACACAACTACGCGAAAATGTGTTGTATGTATGTATGTATTGTGCGAGTAATTGTTTTACCACATTTGTATATGAATTTACAAGATTTTAAGCTATTGCATAGCTTCTGTCGCAAGCCTTGAGCGCGGGGACCGAATCCAGAAATTCCGTAACGAAAAATAACCTCACGCTCCCCACTCCGACGGGCACGGAGGTGTGGCGTTAAAAGCCGTGCATCGTCTAACGTCATTTCAGTTCGGCAGACTTCGGCACTCGGCAGACTTCGGCACGGTGTTTGTGTGCGTGCGACTAGACGTATGCGTGTACACTAGCTGCTAACTCAATGATAAAAATTCCTGAATAACCTACATGTATTGTAAGATATTAAAAATATTTTAAACAATGTTAACTTCTCATTTATTCAATAAGAGAAAAAAAAATGTTTTATTATCGGTCACCACGCTCCAAAAATGTAACTTGATTTAATATCAAAGACTTAACTGCATAAATAAAATAAATAAATAATTATAATTGCATAAGTTGATAAAAAATGCTTTAGCGCGGCAGTCACCGAGTGCCACACGTATTTTTTTCATATTTAGACATATTAATTCATATTTACAATAAATCTGGTTGATTTTTTTATCATATGTTTTTTATGTAAAACTCGTACATTTTAAACTATATTTGGTTTATATTTTGCTTATAAAATAAAGTCCAAAGTCTATCTGTAGACCGTTATTGTAAATTTATTAATGCAATAGTATTCTTTTTTACGTTTTTTCTTTAGAAAAGACAACGGAACCAAAAATTATGTTTGAAATGAAATTGCCTTTTTCAATGTTAATAAATATTTCGTAAAACAAACTTGAGCTGTGTACCTAGTAGTGTTTTCTTTTTTTATATAAATTTCATGTCATGAAGAAATGAGTTTTCGAAATTATAAATAACTTAATTAATGATTTTTTTGTTAATGTACCTATGTAAAAGCATAATACTTTTACAAAATGAATTTAAAATTGAATGTAACAATCTATATGTATTTAGAGGTACAAACTATTGGGAAAGTTAAATTCATTTTATTTATAATATCATTTTAATGCATGGTTAAAACTAGGTACTATTATACAAAATCGAAAAAACGTTCCCATGAACGTACTTAGAAATTAAAACAAAGGTGTCACAAACCGCTTACGCGGCTGAGATTGTAAGTTGTATTTGATCCCTGTAATGATTATGATTATGTTGCACTAGGACCGCCGTGAGACAAAACGTGTAATATTAAACGACTATCATTTTTGCCAACTGACGGTCTATATGTAATGCAAAGAAAATATTCTTTTGACCAGAGTTAGATACTACAAACATAATTAGTAACATCCTACTAATTATGCAAATCGATGTGACAAGTGTTGCGACATAAACAAATAATAAAAATATATGTGCCAATGGTTATAACCGATTTATAGGATATTCCACTTTTCATAGAGTTTATTTAGATTTAGTAGGGCCCTAATGTAAGAATAGTTTTAATAAAGTTTATATACTCACACTGCAGTGTGATTTAAATAAGTATGCTGAAGTTTATCAACTTAAAAGTAAGGATACTATTTCAATGGCATTAGCTTCTTATAGATTTGTAAAGATTTAAAATGAATAATATAGTTTAAGTTTAAGAATATAAAAAAAAATGTAAACACCTTATAATATTTTTGATAACTATAATTTTGTTTTAAAAACTGTATTTTCAGTCTAGTGAATTAATAGTTATATATGAAAATTTTAAAAGTTATGCAGTAATGATAGGCGAACTTAAATTATTTCACAACAAAAACTTAAAGATTCAATACAATTACGTAAGGAATTTGATGATTGTTTAAAAAATTTAAATACAGAGATAGAAAGTTATATTTTTTTTAAATTACGGTGTTTACGATATTTTATTTTTATTTTATTATGTTATAAATATAACATAGTAGGTATACGAATTTTAATATTTTAAAATAATGTACAATTTTTTTGATTTTACATCAAGTTGTAATTCATTGAAAAAAAAATTCTCCTAATTATATAAAAAAAAAATAAAAAAATAATATTTTTTTTAAAAAAAAATTGTAATTCTATTTTCTTTCTTTTTACCGATGGCGTGTAGTGTGTGTAGTGTATGCTCATGTAGCTATATATATGATAGCCTAATAAACATTCAGTCAGTAATAAATCTACAGTCAAGACCAGTAGACGTATTATTTATTCCCCGAACCTCCCGACATTACAATTTAAGACAAGTGCATAATGGACGGTGATGGAGAGCAGTGATTAAACTCATTTATTTTTAGAAGCGGGATGAGATAGAGGGACGGACATCTAGGATAAAATGAAGTTATAAGTAGAAATGGTATTTTGAAATTTAGCTAGAGTCAATATTAAAATCATCATAATTATCACATTCACAAACCCACTGCTGACCACATGTCTTCACCAATGAGGGCCAGAAATCTGTCGTGATTTGCCTGTACTGAACGACTTCCTGTCTGCCTTACCAGGTCTTTACTTAATCTAGTGGGGCCGCTCTACGCTCGGTTTATCGGTGATAAGCTGCATAACATAAAGCTAAACGATATTTTTTAGATATTAATAACTAAATATACTCTTTTTAAGCACTTGTAGTTTATGATCATCATATACCTATGATAGTTCATTCGTTTTAATTGATTCGTACAGCCCTTCACAACTCCACTGGTGAGGAGGGACTTGTGGATCCAAGGAATATCACAAAAGGTTTATTATTACATTAAGGAATACATGAATAAAAATAACTCCTGGGTATGAGATGATGTCGCTGCTATGTTGGTTGTATAATAAATCATATAAAAATTGTACAAAGTTATAGTAAACTTACATGTGTATAAAAATATAACCATGTTAGGTTTCTTATCGTTTTTTGAGCCTACCGAATAAGCGATAAATAAAAATTACTTTCAATAAGTATTATGTATGTATCTTTATTATATAAAGTTTTTGTAAATTATTCGGTTCTCTCTCACTATTAATTAAAAACTGGTTGTTAAATTATACGAGAACTATTTTTGTTTTTAATTCTTACACTCCATTTAATTTTATATTGCCTTATGAACGCAAATAATGTAACTTAATTGTGTCAATTCTTTATGAATTATTTATTTCACTTACATGTTCTGTATTTTATTAAATATAATTATTTTAATTTATGCCAATATTAACTTCATCGGCTCTTTTAGCCTCATCGTTGTAATATTAATTAAAATGAAACAAATTTCCCTGTCAAGCAGCAATTCATTTTACTTATGACGCGTTTAATTTACATTTTACGCAAGAGTGGCCATATTTTTTTTGTTTAGTAGCTGGTTTTAATATTTTGGGGAAGATACACTGACCTCTATATATACAAGTACACTGGACTGGCTATACACCGTGACATGATGAAGCGATTTGATTTCCGCCATTTTGGCGCTGACATCAGAAGTGCACGTCCGCGGAACTAATACTAGGGATAAGACAGTGTACCAAATTATATCGATAAAAATTCTATACCCTACCTATACCTAAATAAATAGAATGGACTCTATGGATAGATGGACTCTACCCGTAACATCCATTTTAATTATTTATCATATTAATATAATGCCATTATCATTCATCATCATTAAAACCCTTCACAAATCCACTGCTGAACATAGGCCTCCCCCAAGGAATGCCACAAAGCACGGTCATGAGCTACCTGCATCTATCAACTTCCTGCATGTCTTACCAGGTTTTGACTCCTACACTTCACCTGCCAGTATAAAGCTGCCACTCGAGAACCTTTTTTCCCCATCGATATTCGGTTCTTCGAGCTATATGGCCGATCAATTGCCACTTCAGCTTACTAATCCATTGGGCGTTGTCGGTCACTCTGGTTCTGCTGCAGATATCCTCATTCCTAACTTTCAACCCCTGAGCATAGCCTTGTTCGTAGCCCGTTGAGCGACTTCGAGCTTCCTCATACGGCCAGCAGTGAAAGACCTCGTCTCAGATCCATATTTCATCACTCGCAAGCTCGCAACACGTATTGGTTGTACAATCTAGTTTTGAGGTATTCCTGACGAGAAGATGTGTTGTAATCTCCCGAACGCTGCCCAGCTGAGTTGAATCCGTAGATTGACCTGTCGGTCGAAGTTCAACTTCGACGGTCAATCGACGGACCTACCTAGTCGGACTATTTGTCCCAATAAAAATACTCATCAACAACTTCAGCTAAGTGCTCCCAAAAACCACCGGCATAGGTGTGACATGGACATTACACATGACTTTTATTTTGTCCATGTTCATCTTAAGACCTATCCGTTGGGAGACACTATTGAGGTCATTGAACATAGTGCGTAGGTCCTCCAGCGATTGTGCTATAAGGACTATATTGTCGGCAAATCGAAGGTGAGTGACGTACACGACATTGACGTTAATATCGTATTCTTTCCAGTCCAGTAGGTTGAAAACGTTTTCCAATGCAGCGGTAAAGTATTTCGGGGATATTACTTCACCCTGTCTTTACACATCTCTACAGTTGGATTAGTTTTGTACTCTGGTTCTGTACTCGGATAGCCATCATAACCCTTAACCATTCAACTAAAAATTATTAAGATTAAACTAAGTACACAAAATAAAAATAAAAACATAATTTCTAGAATAATTTATTGTCGACCGTTCATTTTGTTTTAGTATTATAAAAAACAAATCAGCTGCTATAATAACGCCTATTCTAATCAACTACAGGTCTGTCTATTGACAGTAAAATATTTTCTACTATATAAAAATTTATGTTTTTCGTACTTTCTACGATGCCATACCGTTCATCAGATTGCGGTAAAACTTAGTCAACTTATTAGTTGCACTTGTGCGAAGGTTATACGCATGGTACAATTAACTGACACTAGGTGGCGTGCCTATTATTATCCTGACTATTTATTTGAAAGTTATAGAAAGTTATATTATATCATTCTATTTCAATAATTGTATTATCATTCCTAATTATACAATATAACTGTTCCACATTTTTAACGATATTTCCACAATTATTTCTTCTGCGGCAGCAATGCGCCGGGTATGAGCTAGCAAGATAATATAAAAAAAATTGAAATTTTGAATTACATAGTTATCAGTTATTTACAACATCATTCTCGAAATTAAAATTACAATATTAAAAACAATAACTGAAATTATCAATTACCGAGCCCGATATGTGAATGGAGCCAGGAAGAAACGAGCACTTAGAAGCATCAAGTGGTGCAGCCTCACCAAAGTCGCGAAAAACAGTCGCGTGGCGCATCGCCAATCGCCATACTAACACTCCTCTTCCAGCGGTACAGGGAGAGGAATATCCTCTAGCCGCAGCCCACTAACACACATCCAACGTGGCTCGACATCATTAGGCGACCTTTCGACACTTGGCTATGGCCCTTGAGTTTAGTGAAAAATGAGGAAAGAAGAAATAAAAAAAACATTGAAATAATAATCTAATACTTCGTACTTAGTAGTTGGTTATGCTTGGTGCTGGTACTACCAGAAAATATTGTCGGTATACTGCACTTTTTCAAAGTGGTGTAGTTCTCATATCTAATAAAACAGTCGTCTGTGAAATGTTTGGAACAAATATGATCATTTTGTTTCGGACGCTGTTAATTAATAAACATTTAATAATCAACTGTTGTTGGTGACTTTGTTTGTTAACAGATATGGGTAGGAAAGAACATCGATAAGTATTATAGACAAGGAACTCGATAACCCTATTGAATTTTATTGTTTATCAAAACTCCGTAATATACAGACAAACATGTTGGTATATATGATATTAAGATTAGTAACAATTTTCTAAGTACTTATATTATCAAATAGTTTTAATTTGTCTAATATTTACTGCAAATTCACTTACTTGTGAAATAATGATTTCTTATATTTACACGAACATTGCACATGATTAAAACTACTTTTACGGATTTTATCGCGTTTATTTTTTCTTACTTTTTATTTTTATTTTTAATTCCCGACGTTTCGGGCGCTTTCCAGCACCCATGGTCACGGGGGACTGAGATGACTGACGTCCCGATGTCATTGTTAAACCCGGAGTACCTTCAGCTTTTTTAATTATTGTTTATGGTCCGATCTATGCAAAATGAACTGACTATGTCCTGAGGTCTTGCAGTGGTATGCTTGGGTTTAGTTTTAATTTTATTGATTATCTCTGATCTGATCTTTTGGTTTGTCCTATATAGATATATATAAGATCAATTAGGACCCGCGTAAAAGAACATATAGCTGATGTGAAGCATCAACGTTCCGGGAAGTCTGCAGTTTGTGATCATATCCTAGACGGCCCCAACCATTACATCAGATTTGATAGACCACAAATCCTCGCGAAAGAACACCGATTCCTACCAAGGATGATACGTGAGGCTATTGAAATTAAAAAACATCCTAATTTCAATAGAGAAGGAGGCTGGGTACTACCACCTGCTTGGGATCCTATAATCAATAAAATTGAAACTAAACCCAAGCATACCACTGCAAGACCTCAGGACATAGTCAGTTCATTTTGCATAGATCGGACCATAAACAATAATTAAAAAAGCTGAAGGTACTCCGGGTTTAACAATGACATCGGGACGTCAGTCATCTCAGTCCCCCGTGACCATGGGTGCTGGAAAGCGCCCGAAACGTCGGGAATTAAAAATAAAAATAAAAAGTAAGAAAAAAATAAACGCGATAAAATCCGTAAAAGTAGTTTTAATCATGTGCAATGTTCGCGTAAATATAAGAAATCATTATGTTAACCAGTACGGACTGGAAATAGCAAATAAAATACGCCGATTAGAAGATCTGAAGACCAAGCGCGCAAGATACATAACAGCTTTAAATTTCTTGAAGAGATGCAGAGATCATAATCTCATTCCTACGTGTGTCAAGATATCCACTAAAAAAGACATTCGAGGAAGCGCCAAGATCTTAAATCAGGCTAGTAAAAAGTTGTTAATAACGGTGATTCAGCAAAAACGTACCGATCTATATTTCATAAACAAAACCATAGACAATTCGTCCAGTGAATTAAAGACAGTTTTATCGACATTTGATTATAAAAATTGCATGGAAACTTTAGATAAACGCGAAACAACTAAATACAATGAATGCAAAAATAAACACATTGATAAATACCATAAATTAACAACTAAATCAAATGTCCAACATACGAAATCGTTGACCACAGACACGAATCATAAACAACGCGCTGTCTACAACTTATCAAAACAAACACTGGACGACGCCACAATAAAAGTTTTAGAAAAAGGTATTAATTTCGCAATAACACCGCGAAAAATACCGTATGAGGACATTATCTGTAGTGTTGAGGACTGTCTGTATAAAAATAATATTGGTAATGAAGATTTAGAGGCCATACGTCAAGACATCTCGTCTATGTTACGTCGAAGTTCAGCGCCGAAATTAAATCTCCCCAAAAATGAATTTAACGCGTTGAAAAACTTACGCAACAGACCAGAGCTTACGATTCTCCGCGCAGATAAAGGTAATTCTACGGTTATAATGGATACGTCAGATTAAAATTTTAAAATACAACAACTTTTGTCGGATGAAACTACTTATCGAAAGGTCAAAACAGACCCTACAACTAATACGCTTAAAACAACTAGCGATCTAATTAAGAAATACTCCGAAAAATTGAATCTGGACGTTAATTCGATAATACCCTCCTGTACCAAACCACCGAAGTTGTATGGGTTACCAAAGATACACAAACCGAATGCTCCATTACGTCCAATAGTGAGTCAGATTGATTCGCCAACTTACAGATTGGCTCAATACTTAGCTAAAATATTATCACCACTCAGAGGACACACAAGAGCACACACTAAGGATTCATACCATTTTGTCAGTGAGATAAAAGACCTACATCTTACTGACAATGAAACCATGGTCAGTTTTGATGTTCAGTCTCTATTTACATGCCTACCTGTTGAAGACTGCATCTCAATTATAACTAGGAAACTAGAGGAAAATAACATGCCAGCAGAATATGCAGTATTACTAAGACATTGCCTTACATCTGGCTATCTATTGTGGAAGGAAGAGTTTTACAAGCAAGTAGATGGTGTGGCGATGGGCTCACCTGTATCTCCCATTGTCGCCGATATATTCATGGAAGACTTTGAGGAGAAAGCCCTCCTTACTGCACCTGTTACACCAAGGATCTACAAGCGGTACGTAGACGATACTTTCACAATTTTACCATCAGACAAAGTAACTGCATTTTTAGAACATCTTAATTCCATAAACGCTAAAATTCAATTTACTATGGAGTTAGAGGCAAATAATTCCTTACCTTTCCTAGATGTGTTAGTCATCCGAAATCCTAATAACACCATTGGTCACACAGTGTATAGGAAAAAGACCCATACAAACCGATATTTAAACAGTGAATCTCACCACCATCCTTCACAGTTAGCTACCGTGGGCAAATCTTTGTTACAGAGAGCACGAGGGATCTGTGACAGCAAACACCTGGCCGCCGAGCTTCAGCACGTCAAGCAAGTTCTGCACGACAACAAGCTTCGGGTCCCGCGCCTACGTCACAGTGACCGAGTGAAGCCGGCCACAGTCGAGCGTGTGCCTGCTGTACTACCATATGTCAGAGGTGTCACAGACAAGATTGGCTATATCTCGAAGCGAGCTTCTATTAGAACATTCTACAAGCCGCCGAAGAAGATTAGTCAGTTCCTACCATCCGTCAAGTGTCATATTCCTCTACAAGATGCAGGAGTGTACAAGCTTGATTGTGAATGTGGTCTCTCTTATATAGGACAAACCAAAAGATCAATTAGGACCCGCGTAAAAGAACATATAGCTGATGTGAAGCATCAACGTTCCGGGAAGTCTGCAGTTTGTGATCATATCCTAGACGGCCCCAACCATTACATCAGATTTGATAGACCACAAATCCTCGCGAAAGAACACCGATTCCTACCAAGGATGATACGTGAGGCTATTGAAATTAAAAAACATCCTAATTTCAATAGAGAAGGAGGCTGGGTACTACCACCTGCTTGGGATCCTATAATCAATAAAATTAAAACTAAACCCAAGCATACCACTGCAAGACCTCAGGACATAGTCAGTTCATTTTGCATAGATCGGACCATAAACAATAATTAAAAAAGCTGAAGGTACTCCGGGTTTAACAATGACATCGGGACGTCAGTCATCTCAGTCCCCCGTGACCATGGGTGCTGGAAAGCGCCCGAAACGTCGGGAATTAAAAATAAAAATAAAAAGTAAGAAAAAATAAACGCGATAAAATCCGTAAAAGTAGTTTTAATCATGTACTTGTGAAATGTTATACCACATCCCTTTTGATAACGAGTTTTACAGATTACGCACCCTCTCATTATTAATAAAAATAATTCTTATTATTTAACTAATATTATACACAATCAAACAACATAAAATACTTTCGTTTTTTAGTTTAAAAGTTCAAAATATAGACTTATTAAATATGACAATATGAATAAGACAACATACTTTGACATATTATGTCAATTTTATTTTTCAAGACATCCTTTAGCGGCGCTTCAAATGGGCACAGTCATTTTGTATGGTATAGCCAGTCCAGCGTACTTGTATATATAGAGGTCAGTGGGAAGATATATATTTATTGACCAAAACATTCTCTAATTATCAATAATATTTTACCCAATCTCCACAGAACGTGCTTACAGTATTTTTAAGCCTTGGCATATTTTATTACTAATTTTAGGATAATTAAATTTGGAACAGCCTTTCAAATTATCCTTGGTAGGAATTAAATATTTAAATTAATTAATGTGTTATACTATAAATAAAATGAGGCAAAAGGAGTTTTATTAAACTTCCTATATTTGGCTGCAACCATTCCTTTTTTAATTAAAAATATACTCTTTTTCAAATCAAATTTCTTATTAAAATAATATGTTGCATATAAAATGAGATGACAAGGCAGGTCAGTGACGTGCGTGCAAGCAATAATCTAATTCAGCAGGAAATATGAAAATATTTTAAAGTAAAAGCCAAGTACAAAACTTGTTTTACTTTGTATTGAAAGAAATAAAAAACGTTGTTATTCTATTCTCATAAGGACCTCCTTCTAGTAATCTCACGATATTTACGAAAATAATCGTAGGTGTGTTAAGCAATGTTAATGAATAATGCATTAATTTATTCACGTTTTTGCACTAATGTACCTAAGCTCCCCTCGCGTATCAAAAAGGGTATATTACAATTGGACCATACCGTAATAGACGATGATCATATTTACACATTTATTGTAATGTGATGGACATCATTATAGCCTTGTAAAAGCCTACTCCCGAACATGACTTATCTTGTGTTGTCCTCAAGAGGTTTCCGCATAAGGGGATATATTATGCCATAGATGCTTCGCTTGTTAGGTGGATAGGCAACTGATCAAGATGCTACTACTCATCTTTCTTTTAAATAACATTAACCCAATATTAGGATTTTCTTCTGTTTCATGGAAGCAGTTTATAGAAAAAAAAATCATAGACCCAGAACAATTATTTGTAGGCCATAAGAATTACTTGTTCCGTGCGGGATTCGAACCTGCGGCTTTCAGCGCTGTACCTTATTGCTAAGCCACTGCGCTGAGGAACCGTAAAATCTCATGTATTTTTTCTCTGCCACCACACCTACGGAATGATTAAATGAATTTTCTTACGTAATCAGAACTATAACGTAACTCAAAATATATCTTTTAGTGGTAGACTGCACTGAACAACAAGAAAATAGAACGATACCTCTTTATACTTTTTCTTGTTTGTTTAGTTTACTTACTTTAGAAAAAAAGCTTGTAAGGTAACTATAGCACAGTTAATATATAGGAACCTATAGTTGTACTATTCCATCATATACAGATAAGTCAGCAGTGTCAAACAAATATTATATTTAATCTCCTCAGTCTATTGTCACACCTGCGCTATAAATATACTATATACAGCAAATAACATCTGGATTCTTTGCTTACATATTCTATTATATTAACAATAAAATTAATTTCTTCACTGCTTATTTTATTATTAGCCTGCCTAACAAAGGAGAAGGTTCAAAATTCGAGGGTACGTTTTTTCTCTCGCTTTTTAATTAGATTTTAGTGTTTCTATAAATAGGTTACATTCAGGTCAATTATTATAGAGGATTAAAAAGTGTTAACTTTATAAATTTCTAGAAAATATTCCACCACTTAGGAGGAAAAATAGGGAGATGAAGGATAATGTAACTATTTAAAGGAAACTCTCGTATTGAGCTAGTGATATGCCTTAGTTCACTCAAAATGATTAAAAAACTAAAATTTTAATAAAAAGT
This sequence comes from Parnassius apollo, assembly GCA_907164705.1. Classification (NCBI taxonomy): domain Eukaryota; kingdom Metazoa; phylum Arthropoda; class Insecta; order Lepidoptera; family Papilionidae; genus Parnassius; species Parnassius apollo. Next base: position 16,739,954 of record CAJQZP010000220.1, read on the forward strand.
AAGAGTGGACTTCAAAGAATTTGAGAGAATATAATAATATTCACAGGCTTCTAAAATTGGCTTCTGAAGTAGTTGATTTAAATGTGTAATACACTATATTCCACTTTTATACACTATCAGCCCTATTAATAAACACAGACTTGAGCAAGATTAACTTTACTCCTAGTTTAAGGCTTGACATATCTAATTTCAGTATTAATAAACATAGAGTAAGGAGGGAGTAAACTAATCCGAATCTACTCTTGGAATAAAAGTTATTCCTTGGCGGTACCTAGTTTAACGACTGAGTAAGCATAGACTAGTCGCGTATTTTGACATTTTGTAAAACTTTACGTTTACGCACGTTGTTAACCGTGTTAAATTTATAAGTTGTAAGCACTAGTAACAGCATAATGGATTAAAATGCCAAGAAGTGACGTGGAGCAGAGCAAAGTGATTGCAAGTTTTTGTTAATTACATATTCGAATTCCGAATGTCGCTGGAAACATTGGACAACACTACATAAACAGGAAAGGATATAGTTAAATAAATGTGCAAGTAAGTTTTATAGCACCTAGCTAGCTCATATTTACCATATATGCACTTAGTTATTTTCTTAGATATTGAATCTAAGAAAATAACTAAGTACATTTACAATCACCTCAATCTATTATATCATATTAAAGAAGTTATGAATGCTTTGTTCCAGGTTGTGTCAAATGCAAATTTAGAGATCGTGGATATAGTGGCACATTGGCAAGGCATAAACAAGACTCAAGAATATTTAATGAAAGTCGCATTAAAATAAACGTTTGAGTAGTCAGAATTTAAAGGCAGACTTTTCGGAGATTTTGGTTATGCTGGTACTCTTATTCACTCTTATCCTACGTCCTAATAAACAAAAAGAAGAAATGTACAATCGGTCGCACATCTGGGCCCGTAACACTGTAGAACAATGCTTAGGAGAGAAGCAAAGGTTGCGGTGTTTACTGCGACGACTAAATACTAAATAAGTGCACACAAAACTATATATATTACAATGCAAAAGCAAGAGCTGCTTGAGGATGTAGTATAAGGTACGTTTGAAACGGTTCCTTTAAAAAACAAAAAGTCTCAATAAAGCAATTTACATTTTTGAAATACGTTAGCGATGACATGTTTTGTCAAAATTACAGGAATAATATTTTGATTACTGAAGTATAAATTAAATTCATATTATAGTGAAGATAATACAGTGAAATTATTCCTGCTTTTTAATAATTAGTGCTTCGTTGTTCAAAACTCTTTAATTAAAATTATTATGTATTTGCAGTGCATACAATTACTGTATTTTGATGGTCATGAGGTACTAAGGCTCCAAGATCTGAATGAATCTGGTTATTTGTCACAAAATGGTTGATATTTTTACTCCGCTTGCTTCTCATGTTATTGATTTATTAATATTTTTTTTTATTCAAACTTTATTAAACAGCAGAGAGTCGTGCACAAGAACATCGTGACAAACGTCTGCGACAGACTATTATAAGAACAAGAGCAGCACGAGAGCAAACATAGCTACAGGTCGAGTACAAGAACGACAGAGGCAGTGGGCCAGCCGCTCATTATCACGAGCATCATTTATTAGTCCTGATTTCGAATATGCACAAGATATTAACTACTCTGCGCATTCAAAAATCGCTATCGGTACAATGGATAAAGTATGTCAATATTGTCAGGCATTCAAACGCATAGGAAATTGTCTTCACCCTACCCACCCGGAACCTTTATTATCCCTTCTTGCTGGCGATTCAGATGATTCAAAATTATTTTTGCGTACGATACGCAATACATGATACGCAAATTTAATTCTTGCTTCCAAATGACGTCATTTGGGGCAACTAAAATTTGCGATTTCGCATCTGATGGACGTAATTTTGAAACGACATTTAAAATACAAGGCCAGGTGTACCATCAAATCGGGTCATTGATGCCAATGCCTGGTAATGATCCGAAAGTTCTTCAAATTTATTTTATGAGCAATTGTGAAGAGCGCATGACAACTCGGTGCCAGTATAATTTCATTGAACAAGCAGAAGAAAGAGCAATTGTGATTATGCTGGAAAAATTTTGTGATGAATGATGAATTCAATGAACTAACTCGATTGATTAAAAAAGTTTCACCACGACTGCAAAATGACAACTATCAAGTCGTCATAAAAGCCGATAAAGTACCATTAGGTGAACATGCTGGCAGATTCAACGCTCCAACTGTTGATGAGGTCGCTATTATTATGGTTGGTGATCCAGTTGACAAAAGAGCTATAAAAATTACACGGCGAGACAACACTCTTAATACGATTTCGGATCTATACCGGTCATATGACGCACTACCATATCCATAAATATTTTGGCAAGGGCAGGATGAATATCACCTTAACATCAAACAGTGTGATCCAAATACCGGTAAATTTGACAATTAACTATTTAATATCTTACTGTGTGTACTTATTTTAATTTCTTATTTTTTTTAATTGTTTTAGGTGCTAAAAGAGATAAAAACGTTAGCTCAATGAACTACTACGCACACCGATTGATGATAAGACTATATCAATACAACTATATCCTTCGATATCTTCAGCTATTCCATCAATACATTGTTGATATGTACGCTAAGGTTGAAAGCGAACGCTTGCGATTCATTCGATACAACTAGGCTAAATTACGATCGGAAGAATACATTCAGTTACGAGATGCTGTTGTTGGAAACATCGACGGAAATTTAAATCCCAAAGACATCGTTAATGCTTTTTTATTAAAATATAATACAATAATTACATGTACAAAAGATTTTTATTATCCCCAAAAAACAAAACAAAAATGGTTATTTAATTTTACCCTTCACGCTCTTTCTAAAATTTCGTTACAAATAATATTAAAAATTGTTATATTTAGAACTTAGTTTTTCCACCGAGTCTGAAAACAACACGAGGTACAAGGAAAAATACCTAACACGTATCTCTTGTCAAACTCAAAATATTGCCTGTCACTGTCATTAATGTCAAGAATTGAGTTCATTCACTAATCATTTACTGACTCACCCTTTTTACTTTTAAAATAAATGGGTTGCCATAGCGAAAGCGTTAATCCCGGCGTAAGGAATGTATTGTTAGTTTAAGATTACTCCATGTTTCTTAATAACATTGTAATAACGGAGTAAATAGTCAGTTACTCTGAGATTAGCTAGTCCAAGTGTAACTTCGAATTAAGCTTGGAATAAGCAATTTTTAAAAAGGCAGTATATGTCTTAACAGCATATATGTAAGTTGATATCCTAATATTGGCACTTATTCTAATCTATATCTATTTTCGTATTATATTTAGTAACGGATGTCGATGTTAGCTGGGCCATGTACTATTTACTTTACCAGCTTATAACGTACCTAATTTTATATTTTAAAATTTTTAATGACGTGAATTATTGTGATAATTTTTCTTAATGCTACAAGTTACATACTATGATGAAATAAATACATTAGGCAATCATGTTATTAGCTAAGTATAGTACTGAGTATAGCTTATTGAAATGGTGCACCGAAAAATGTTAGACAGAAGATTTGGTTTAAATGTAACTTAAAATGGTTTATTTTTTATGTTTTAAGTAGAATAGATGAAACTTCTCCTAAGTTATGGCAGCAAAAGTTATTTTAAACTATAAAAATAGTTTGACTATGTATGTGACTCTCTAAGGCATATGACTTGGTTAATTATAAGATCTTATGATCAAAATTATGTAAGCAAACGGTATCTAAAAACTGATCAAACTTTTTCAATTCTGGTACGATCATCAAAATAACCAGGTCTTATATATCGGGTGCCTTGTCTCAGACGTATGGACTGGAGTGGGGAGTGAGACTCCCCGGCGCTCTTTAGCCTACACATCAATCAGTTGATTGAGATCATTTTCCTTGAATAAAACTAATTTTCGTATTTTATCGCATTAAATTTTACTTGCTTTTTAATTTTCGACGTTTGTAGTACTTTTCAGCAACCCTTGATACGGTGGGACTAAGGTGATTGAAGAAAATGAAGGAGTATCTTTAGCTTTTTACTTATTAATTTTGGTCCGATCAACGCAGGATGAGTTTAATGTGCCTTGATCTCTTACAGAGATACGCTTGGGCTTAGATATCACCTCAGCCCCCATAACCATGGGTGCTGCAAAGCACCCACAACACCGGTAACTAAATATAAGAAAAATTTTATGCAATATGTAGTATTCTCGTAAAGAACACAGACATTTAAAAAAAAACTAAAGTTGCTGACCCGCCTGCCAAGTGTATCAACTATAGCGAAATCTTTCTTTTAAAGTGATCTGTGGAAGAGACCTATATAACCTCATAAAGTAATCTATGAAAGGATATATAATCCATTTATCTAAAAAGCAACTTATGTGTGGAAAAAAGTTGTTTTTTAAATAAGATCAAGTTGTTTAAATCCGCACGGTATAGATTTCGCTAGTCTTGAAAATTTATTTTGAAATGAAACAGTGTTTCATTTAACTATTTTAATAGAATATCAAAATATTGTAGTTAAATAATTGACAAAAATCAATATATAGCATAATAAACGTAAGTAATTATTAGAAAAAACACAATAAACACTGTGTAGAGTACCGATTTTAAATTCCTGCTTGCCAGTTAACAAATTATCATTCTAACTATGAAATGCAAATTAGCCGTGCACAGTCAAACGTCTCCCAAAGCTGATTGAATTAGGTGCATATTACATTTACAGCTATCTTAAATTAGTTTTAAATATAAACGGCAAATTAAATTTGAGAATTTGAATTTCAAACTATATTTTGAAGTATGCAAATAAAATGCAAAAACTGATTGTTTTTAGAAAACATATTCTTAAACTGCCACTGCATGGTAAATCCACCTCGTACCGGGCGGCCAAGTGTAGAGCGATCCTCAGCAAGATGCAGGAAGTTAATCTATCGGCACTGGTGGTGGAGTTGTCCATGGGTGGCGGTAGTCCCTTATCATAATGTGAGCCGTATACTCGTTTGCCCCTTCTTCTATAAAAAATACGTGTGGGTTGAAAATTGTGGAAAATTTAAAATGCAAATAAGTTTAAATCAGGTTAAAACCACATCCATTTACGTTTACTCAACATCGGATTGAACTATGTTTTGCAGGTGTTCAACTGAACTAAAAGTAAGTCGAAGCTTCAACGAGTCAGTACATTATATAATTAAACTTAAATCCTCAATCGTAGTTTGAAATTTAATTAAAAATGTACTCGTATGTGACATGTGATTTCACTTAATTTAATAAAGGAGCTATCGTTTTAAACTGTTTGAAACAGCCATAGTAATTTAACATAAGCTTTCCAATGAAAAAAAAAAAAACTAAAAAACATAGTATAGCTGTTGAAATCGAACTCTATGCTCTAATGTATAACAACATCCATTTACGCCTTTCTCTCAACATCGGATTGAACTATGTTTTAGTCTTCAGGGGTTAAATTGTATCTGTGTTTTATAGTACAGTGTAGGGATAAATGTAAATGTCTATGGGCCACAGCATCCACATGCCGTCAGGTAGAATGTGTGCTCATTTTCACTCTTATTATATTCAAAGAAAAACATATGTTTATTAAATTGAAGTAGCAAACTAACTAACAGTCCACCTGATTGGTAAGTGGCTTCAGCAGCCCATGGATACCTGTGACCAACTTCAAATAAAGCTAGAGATAAAGCTACAGACCGAGAAATAGGCAAGAGAGTAAGAGCTACTAACTACCTAGACAAACTTTTAAGCATAAAAGTAGTCTTGTTACTTATTGTAACATGGAAGTCTTAAAATATAATATGCAGCAAAAAAAAGTCACATCGCGAGCCTCTCTTCATTTTATGAGAGTTTGATGATGCTAGCCATTCCATAGCGCTATTTTGGTGTATATTGGAAAACTTCTCATATCCTCGAAATATTTTTAGTCATGTTTACTTGCTATGTTTTCCTTCTTCGTCGGGCACGTGATAAAACTTGCACATAAAATTGTAATGAACAGTAATTCGTTGGTGCTTGCGGGAATCGCTATATTCTAATTTCTATAAAATATATTATCGCTAATTTCTATAAAATATGCGGCAAGCGCTTAAATCCTAAGCTACCACGGCTTCTTAGGTTCATGAGTGGAAAAACATGTATAAATGAATGCATTATTCATTTTCACTGCTTAACACGCCTACATTTATTTTATAAATATCGCAAGATTAGCAGGAGGCCTTTATGATAATAGAATAACAACGTTTTTTTTGTTTTTTTTTTCAACATAGTAAAAAAATTTTTGTATTAGAATTTACTTTTTATATTTACTGCTGGATTAGATTATTGTTTGCACGCACGTCACTGACCTGCCTTGTCTCCTCATTTTATACGCATCATATTTTTTTAATAAGAAGTTTGATTTGCAAAAGAGTATTTTTTTATTTTGATAAGAATGGTTGCTGTCAAATATGGATAGTTTAATAAAACTCCTTTTGTCTCATTTTATTTGTAGTATAATACACTAATTAATTTCAATATTCGATTCCTGCCAAGGATAATTTGCAGGGTTCTTCCGAATTTAATTATCTAAAAAATACTAAAATATACTGTAAGCACGTTCTGTGGATATCGGATCAAATATTTAATAATTTTTAGAGGCTGTTTTGGTCAATAAATAAATATCTTCTCCAAAATATTTAAACCAGCCTCTAAACAATAAAATATAGCCACTCTTGCGTAAAATGTTAAATTGAACGCGTCGTAAGTAAAATTAATTGCGCTCGACATGTAATTGTTACGTTTAATTTTTTTTAATATTATAACGATGAAGCCGAAAGAGCCGATGAAGTTTATATCGGCATAAATTAAAATAATTATATTTAGTATAATGCAAAACATATAAGTGAAGTAAATAATTCATAAATTTAAGTTACAAAAATTATAATAAAGAACTTAACTAAAATAACAGTTAAAATTATAATATTTACGATTAAAATTAATTACATACAATATAAAGGAAGAAACTATAATATAGAAAATCTAAAACTAAAAAGTTAAATCGTCAAAAAGACCTGCTCCCCTTGGTATAGTGCCAAGAGCGCTGGCTGCGTTTCCTCGCTGAATAGCTATACTTAGCCTTTGAGCGAGGAAAGAACCAGCCCTCTTATCACCAGCAGCGACGACCAGTCGTGGATACAGTTCCTTTAGAAATTTCATTGCACATGGACCCCACGGACCGATAGTCTCTATAGCAAATGGCACAAATATGTAGTCATTTCTCAAAGACTCATATTTGCGCCATTTACTAAATTCGGCAGCCTCTGATGCGGCCTCGGCTCTAAAAAGGGTACCCTTGAGATGAGAGGCCGCCAAAGTGTCGACGCAAGTAGCATCCCACACTAGGGCTTTACCTCTCTCCCAAGGGACCAAAGTCATACCGTCGGGTCTCTAGCCATCGTCTCTAAATATCCCACAAGGCTCTAAAACCGAGGGGATATTTATATAGACAAGAGCCCTTCGGATGATTTCGTTCAAAGAACCGTGACGGGAAAACCTACCTGCACTTTTCTTGCATGAAAGTCCGTGGAGCCCAAACTCATCGACGCTGCTACCACAGGGGCACTGGTGAGGTTGACAAATAGCCACTCCTAGCCGGATTCCTACGGCGATGCGCAAGCTTTCCCCATCAAGCAATGTGCCGAGATTACTTGATGGTAGAGCATGTAACCAGTGACTAGATTCCTTAGTCGAAACAGCTAGAAGGCGAGCCTGATCTTGTTGAAAGAAGAAATAAAGAAAAAAATTCAAATTCATAAAGGTTTGACAAAATTTAGTAAAAAGTAAAGTAAAGTTACAGCCTATATAAGTCCCACAGCTGGGCACAGGCCTCCCCTCATTTCTGAGATGGTATTAGGGCAAGGAAGTGTCCGCCGCGCTGCCCTAATGCGTGTTTGCGAACTTCACATGTCTTCGAAATAATTTTTTTTCTTATTCTTCAGACATGCAGGTTTCCTCACGATGTTTTCCTTCACCGCCGAGCACGTGGTAAATCAGCACTTAAAATTGCAATTAACAATTTCATTGGTGCCGGCGGGGATCGAACCCGGGTTACTCGCGTTCTGTTAAGCTATTGCATAGCTTCTATCGCGGGCCTTGAGCGCGGGGACCAAATCCAGAAATTCCGTAACAAAAAAAACCTCACGCTCCCCACTCCGACGGGCACGGAGGTGTGGCTTGAAGGCCGTGCATTGTCTAACGTCGTTTATGTGCGGACGAATTTATTTTATTTTAGACGACGGCTCCGTGGCGCAGTAGCTTGGTAATGAGTGACTGTGCCAGGAGTCGCGGGTTTGAATCCCGCACGGAACAAGTATTTGTATATCCTACAAATAATTGTTTCGGGTCTGGATGCGTGTCCTTAAGCAATTTATGTTTGTAATTTGCCTCCGCGATACAAGAAGCGAAAATCCAAGTGTGGGGGGGTAACGTTTTTATAAAATAATTATAAAAGAATAGTGAATATTAATGGGCTGTAAATAGATATACGATTAGCTTTATTTATTCTTTACATGCATCAAAAACTGGAATAAATACCATTAATTAGAACTAAACTTATTTTAAAGTTAAAAGAGTTATAATCGATAAGTCTATGTTTTAAAATTGGGTTTTGTTTTTAAAGTTTAGCAAAACATGTACTTGTTTTCTATCAGACATTTGATGTATATAAAAAACACCTTATAATTTATTGGTAATTTAATTATTTTTTGAAAACAATAGCAATAAATATTATTAACACTGACTTAATAATAGGTACTAATTATAACTTAGAATATAAATGAAAACCTCATGACAAGGAAAGTGGCTCAGGACCATGCTTTGCGTCTTTCTTTGGAGGAAGAGTTCAGTAGTGGACTTGTGAAGAGCTGTAATGATGATGATGATTCGAAAACTTGCGTGATTAAATTATAAGAAATCGACGCTTTTTTATATAGGATAGGTTGACAAACGAGCACACAGTTCACCTGATGGTAAGTGGTTGCTGTGGCCCACAGACATCTACATCTATCCTCGATTACGAATCAAAATGCAGATGCGTTGTCACCCGTGAGGACTAAGATGAAATGCCTCGTTTCATTTAAAAAGTGACTCTGGTTCTCTACACTCACTATACGAAACACACAATCATTAAGCTACTATTTTACATTGATATTCTGTGAGAGCGTGGTCCTTCCCCCGGTCGAACCGACCCATTTGTGCTACAACTATACTTCTAATATAACTGCATGGTTCTAATACGTATAAACGACGTGCTTCATTTTTTTTTTCATTTTAAAATTGTTCTTGTAATAATCTGATTGTAAATAAATGTTCATTATTTTTTTATAAATAGCTTATCGATTAAAACAAATGTTTAAAAATAATTGAATCGTGCTAATTAAAGTAGTAGGAATGTTTAAAGTTGAAATTGACACTAAAAGGCTGGTAATTGGGCCATCCACCCTACAAAGCGTGAATATAAAATTTTAATCAGATGCGTGTAATCACTCTGGGAGCTTGTAGCAAACTAAACTCGCGGCCAACGTGTGGACGCGGCGACCAAACTCTGCCAACAATCCTTTGATCTTTTGTAAAAAAAGGACACCACATGGATCTCGCGCCAACTTGTGGGCCATCGTTCCAATACATACCAATGAAGCCCAAACACCCCGTCTACACGTTGGCCAATGCTATTGGCCACTACATTCGCCACTGTGTTGGCCAACGTGTAGAGGCGCCGTAACGTCGCTTCAGTTCGGCAGACTTCGGCTCGGTGTTTGTGTGCGTGCGACTTAATACGTATGCGTGTAGAATAGCTGCTGTAACTTGAATTAATATCAAAGAAAAAAACAAATAAAAAATACTACATAAATAAATAATTATGATTGCATAAGTTGACAAAAATATTATGCAATAGCTTTACCGCGGCAGTCCCCGAGTGCCACACGTATTTTTATATTTACAGCGAGCGTTAAACATCTGAGCTACCACGGCTCTGACAAAATTTAGTAAGGTAAAATTAAATATAAAAAATATAGAATGTAAGAAATAAAAAAAAATTGTTCCCGTATAATTTAACAACCAGTATTTTATTTAATAGTGAGGAAGAACCGAATAATTTAAAATAAATTTTGTTTAATAAAGATTATTACATAATCTTTCTGAAAGTCATTTTTTTATTTACCTTTGGTTCGTTGTCTCAAAACTAATGAGACACCCAACATTGTAGTATTTTTATATAGTTTACTATAATTTTGTATAATTATTATATGATTTATAATACAACTAGCTTAGCAGCGACGTCACCTCATTCCCAGGAGTTGTTTTAATTCATGTATTCCTTAATATTATACTAACCCTTTATAAACTGTTTTTATTAAAGAAAAATATTTTTGGATTATGTTGTAAAACGTAACATTGCCCTATTAATAAATTACAGTCCATAGTGTTTAACACGTTCCCAGCGGCTCTGATTTATCTGTATTTTCCATTACTGCGTTACGAGACGTTTGAAATCTCGTTCTGAACCAGAGGTTGTAGCGGCACGAGGCTTAGTAAACCCCCACATGAGACAAAAATCCTTTTTTTGTAGCTGTTAAGTTGTGCATTATGAATGAACTAACGTAAATCTGCCGCCGCCTGTGGGCTGATTATTTAGTTTAGATTCTATAGGTAAAATAAAATGTGGGGTCTTATGTACCCCACACCGCACTGATAAAGGGCAGTTTTTCATATTGTTTAGTGACGGGAAAAATATCGATTTTATTTAATTGTGCTTATGGATATTTTTTATTAAAACAGGACAAACAATAATATTTTTGCAACCGATACATTCTGTGAGAATTTTCTTTGCTATTTTGTCAGCCTCACGACTTGATAAGAAGGTTCGAAGTTTTTCGTAGCATCCTACACATCTCCTTTTCTTTGATCCTTTTTCGAGATGATGTGGATTGTTTGGAACGGGTTCTGAAAAAAAAAACAACTGAATGTGTATTTTTGAAGCGAATTGATTAGGTGTAGCGATTTATTGGAGCATTTCTATACATAAGTATGGGATCGTTACGGCCTGTGTGTGTTTTGTTTTTGTCAGTTGAATTTATTTGTTATATTCCTACATAATTATTTCACTTAGACTGAGTATAATTTGTAAATATTGATTGGAAACTTACCTGTTTTTCAAATATCGTTAATTTAGAATTAGATTTACAACCTAATTCCTCTTCATAATCAATAATATTATTAATTAACTTTCTTCGGCAACGTTTCGACATCTTATTATATCGTCGCGGGTGCAGCGTTCAACGTTTTGCAAACACTAACCGCGTAATGCTAGGGTGAGATACGAGGTGTGCGGGGTACAAGGTGTTCGCAAACTTTTGCAACCTCGTAACGCACCGTATTAAACTTTAATTTATTCAGTGCGGTACGAGGCCTAAAAATCCGGTATTAAGATAGATACACCAAAAAACTCGGCATCAATAGCACATCTCAGATATATGGTTATCTTTTTCCTAGGCCGAAGCAAACGGAAGTTACGCCTCTCGCACGACAGAGAAGTTTAAGTTTTTCCTTACCGCTATAAAGACGAGACACGGACGAGGTGTTTCAAGCCTCGTTTCGCAGTCAACGTGTTAAAGTATAAACATCTTTATTCTTATTGAAACTATTCATGATTTTATGTACATAATATGTACATTACATTTCCATAATTATATACGATGTTAACGTCAATATGTTTATTTCTTTAAACTTTTTCTCTGAGTGAATCTTTTGCTCTTTTGAATGGCCAAGATATTATCATTTTCTCTTCAAAATTATGAAGCAGTATTTATCATATCGGTCGAAGGATAAAAAAGTCAAAGTCGAGCAGAACGTAGAATCAAACGTAATGCGGTGTAGATGGGCTTTGTGTAGATGGAATAAACGACGATATGAATAAGGTATACTGAAGATCGCCAAGAAGCGGTTTATAACGGTAACAGTACAGTTGCGCTCAATTGCGCAGTATGTTGAAAACCATCATTTAAGGTTAAAAGTTTCTGGAGTTGCAGTCTCGTACCTGTAGGCGAAATATAGGGCAACCCCCTATTAGATGGAGTAACGAACCGGTAAGTCATACAGAAAGTAGATGGATGCAGGTGGCTCAGGACCATGCTTTTGGGTATTCCTTGGATCCACAAGCCCCTTCTCACCAGTGGAGTTGTGAAGGGCTGTACGAATAAATTAAAATGAATGAACTATCATAGGTTTTTGATGATGATAAAATACAATTGCTTAAAAGAAAAATATATATTTAGTCATTATTATCTAAAAAATATCGTTTAGCTTTATGTTATGAAGCTTATCACTTATCTTATCTTCTACTATATTAGGTAGAGCGGCCCTTACTAGATTGAGTAAAGTCCTGGTAATGGCAGGCAAGAAGTCGTTCAGTACAGGCAACTCACGGCATATTTCTCATTGGTGAAGACATATGGTCAGCAAGTGGGTTTGTGAATGTGATGATTATTTTGATTTTAATATTGATTCTAGCTAATTTTCAAAATACCATTTCTACTTATAACTCCAATTTATCCTAGATGTCCGTCCTTCTATCTCGTCCCGCTTCTAAAAAGAAATGGGTTTAATAACTGCTCTCCGTCACTGTCCAGAATGCACTTATCTTAATCAAAGATTTAATCTACAAAATTCTGAACTATTTCACTCAATTACAGTCGACAACTATTTGATTGGAGTAAATTGATTCAATTAAATATTATTATTTTTAAAGAAGCAAGCATTTAATTACATTAAAATTGACCCAATAATCAACTTAACATAAAGCCTTTTAAAATCAGTTCTTAGCTGCTACAACTACTAACTACAGATGTTTGTTTAACAAATTATATAGTTTATTTTGCTGTTAGGTTACCTTACTCAATGGAATTAAACGAATGCGGTGTCAAACAATATGTCCGCATATTAAGATTTCACGAGTCACATGATGTAAGTCGTACTTTAAAACCAAGATCGGAACTGTACAGTGAGTAATTATTCTAGACAAATTAAGAGATCTGTAAATTTAAATCACGCTGAATATGTCCTTCAACGCAAAGTTTATAGTCTAGAAGATGTTTGCCATGCTTTTTAGACTCGAATATGTGTTTATTCGGATTATTTCCAATTTTGAATTTTTTATTTAAAAATTTACTAGGCTTGGACCCTGTTAAAAATAATTTAGATTTTATAGGATTTTTGAGATACATGTATGTTCTAGTTCACAACTACCATACATTCAGCAGCTTGTTTTAACTGAGTTGATTCTGTTGTAACATCGTCAGCTTTAGTATTATTATATTGAACGATAATATCCAAGCCATACTTGAACCCCTTAATGTTTTCTATAAACTTTGAAGTTACGATCTTGAACGAGAAACTGTAACAAAGAAGCGGTGTAACTTGGCGAGCTGCCAATAGTTGTACCTACTAGAATTACTGTGATCACAACAAGGAAGCATGACAGATATATTATTGTGTTTTCATACATATTAAAAGAAATGTGCCATGTTTTATGAGAGCCGTGGTAGCTTAGGAGTTAAGCGCTAGCCGCGTATTTTATAGAACTCAAACTATAGTTCGATTCCCGCAAGCACCAACGAAACTGTTAATTACAATTTTATGTGCAAGTTTTATCACGTGTCCGATGAAAAAGGAAAACATAGTGAGGAAACATGACTAAAAATATTTCGAGGATATGAGAAGTTTCCCAATATACACCAAAATAGCGCTATGGAATGGCTGGCATCATCAAACTCTCGTAAAATGAGGGGCGGCTCGCGACGTGACTTTTTCTTATATTGCATTTTGTATTTTAAGACTTCCATGTTACAATAAGTAATAAGACTACTTGTATGCTTAGAAGTTGGTCTAGGTAGTTAGTAGTTGTCACCCTCTTGCATATTTCTGTATATTTATTTATTGACCAAAACAGCCTCTATACATTATTAAATATTTGATACGATCTCCACAGAACGTGCATACAGTATTTTTAAATCTTGGCATATTTTATTACTATTTTGCATAATTAAATTTCGAGGAGCCCTGCAAATTAACCTTGGCAAGGATCGAATATTGAAATTAATTGGCGTATTATACTACAAATAAAATGAGGCAAAAGGAGTTTTATTAAACTATCATACCTAAAAAAAAAACTTTTTTCAAATCGAATTTCTTATTAAAATAATATATGCGTATAAAATGAGGAGCCAAGCACGTCAGTGCATGCAGTAATCTAATCCAGCAGTAAATATCAAAATAATTTAAAGTAAGTCAAATACAAAATTGTTTTACTGTGTCGAAAAAAAAACGTTTCTTATTCTATTCTCATAAAGGCCTCCTTCTACTAATCTTGCGATGCATTTAAGAAAATAATAGTAGGCGTCTTAAGCAGTTTTAATGGATAATGCATTAATTTATTCATGTTTTTCCACCAATGAACCTAAGCTCCCCCGCATATTAAAAAGTGCATATTACGATTAGATAAAGCAGTAATACATCATGATGATCACAATAACACATTTATTGTTACTTGATTGACATCATTATAGACTAGCAGAACCCTACTCCCGAACATGAATTAACTTGTGTTGTTCTGAAGAGATTTCCTCATAAGTGGATGTCTGCCATTCGCTTGGCAGCTGGGTTGGCAACTGATCAAGATGACTTATCTTTCTTTTAAATAACGGTAACCCTCTATACTTTAGGATTTTTTTCTGTATCATGGAAGCAGTTTATATAAAACAAATCACAGACCCAGAACAATTATTTGTAGGCTAAAAGAATAATTGGTGTTTGCGGGATTCGAACCTGCGGCTCTCAACCTTATTGCTAAGCCACTGCGCTACGGAACCGTAAAATCTCCTGTATTTTTCTCTGCCACCACACCTACGGAACGATTAAGTGGATTTTCTTACGTAGTCAGACCTAAATTTAACTCATAACATCGTCGTAGACTCTAGAATAAGACAAATAGACTGATACATCTTCATACAGTTGTACAATTCCGTTATGTACGGATATGTCAGCAAAGTTACCCAAATATATTTAATCTCCTCAGTCTATCGACACATCTGCGCTATAAATCTACTTTATACAGCAAATAACATGTGGATTATTTGCTTACATATTCTATTATATTAACAATAAAATTCATTTCTTCACTGCGTATTTTATCATTATCCGATTTAACAAAGGAGAACGTTCTAAATTCGAGGGTACGTTTTTTCTCTCTATTTCTTTCGACTTTAGTGATTCCCTAAATAGGTTATAGACAGGTCATTCAGGAGTGGTAACCATATAAATTTGGAGAAAACCTTACACTCCTAGGTGGAAAAAATAGAGAGATGAAGAAACTATTTAAACGACACTCTTATATTGAGCTAGTGATATGCCTTAGTTCACTCAATAGTATCAAAAAAATTAATATTTTGTATAAAAATTAACAGCCGACTTTGAAAGAATTTGAGATAATAAAATAATATTTACATAATAGCTTCTGAAATAGGTGATTTAAATATGTTATACACTATATACTACTTTTATACACTTTTATATGATTTAGCAGCATACATGTAAGTAAATATCTTAATCTTGGCACTTATTCTAATCTATATCTATTAAGTTTTTTTTTTAATATTTAGTAAATGATGTAGATGTTAGCTGAACCATGTACTATTTACTTTATCTGCTTATAACATACCTAATTTTATATTTTAAAATTTTGAATGACGTGTATTGTTGTGATTTCATTTATTTATTAATATATTAGGTGTGTAGTCGCACAAAACACACTTAATATGCTTTAGCTAATGATAAAAGAATTTGGTATTTTAATTTACAAATATAGACTGATTAAAAATTTACATACTATGATGAAATAAATACATTAGTCAATCGTGTTATTAGCTAAGTACCGAGTATGGTTCATTGAAATGGTGCACAGAAAAATGATATACACAATAAATGTGTCTAAATGTAACTTAAAAATGATTTCACTATAAGGAAGATATTACTGAAATGGATTTGTATTTTTTAATGTTTTTATGTAGAATAGATAAAAAATTTCGTAAGTTATGGCAGCAAAGGAATCAGTGGATTATATTATGGTCATAAAGACATTCCTAATCCTTTAAAAGACAACTTTTGTGTTATACTATTCCGACTATATCGCTGCAAATTGCATTATAATAATAATGTATAATATAGGTAAAAGTAGCTAAAGGAACTAAATCTGCCATTGAAACATTAACACTGGTATCTTATTTTACTGTTTATTAAGTCTTAATGTAGGCCACCAAGTGACGGAAGAATTACCTAGAGTTGTGCACATTTTTTGCGACCTCTTTTAGGTAATAACCGTAGTCATTTGTCCATAAATATAATATCAACAGAATTTGTCGCAAATGTATTAATTATTAATGTCGGGCACCTAGTGTCAGAAGACTCTCATCCGAGTGTTTTGCACATTGGATACGACTTGTTATCATCATCATCATCATCATTCAGCCCTTCACAAGTCCACTGCTGAACATAGACCTCAATCAATCAATCAATCATTTTATTCGTTTTCACAGGTAACAAGGTTGACAATGTTATATTTTTATAGTACCTCCGTAAAATGCTTCAACAGCGTACGAATTTATATATCCATACATCATAAAATAAATATATATATATAAAAAAACAGATCAAAGTAATAAAATTAAGTGGAGTCCAAATAAAATTATTAAATTACATATTTAAATTATTAGTAAATAGAAATTCATTGACATTATAATAACATTTATCTATAAGAAATTTACTTAAAATAGATTTAAATTTTTGCACATTATAACATTTTATGTGATCAGGTAATTTATTATATAATTTAGGGGCCATTTCAACAACACTTTTTTTCATAAGGGCAGTTTTGCATACATTCGTCTGGATTTTTTGTTTTCGAGGACGAAGATTAACTAAAGTTGGTTGTACTCCTATATTAAAAAGTTCCGGATTACACTTTACAAACATACACGATTCTAATATATAAATACAAGGTAATGTTAATATCTTAAGACATCTAAAGTATGGTATGCAACTTTCTGTAGACTTTATCCCACATATAGCTCGAATACATTGTTTTTGAGCTTTCATAATTAATTCCCTGTATGTTGATAGTCCCCAAAATATGATACCATATCGCAGGGTCGAAGCCACAAAGCCATGGTACGCTGTTAGAACAGTTTTTCGGTCAGCTATTTTCGACAGTTTATATAGTGTAAATGAAAATTTATACATTCTTTTGCAGACTTCTATTGAATGCGATTCCCATGATATGTTGCTATCTATAAACAGCCCTAGGAATTTCGCTACTTTTGTTTCAGAAATTGTTTTATTTCTATAACTTATTATTAGATTTGGAGTACTTTTTCTTTGTGTAAATTGCATAATTTTTGTTTTTTTTCTAGATTGAATTTGAGATTATTTGATTTTAACCACTTAATAATATTTTCAATAGCAAAGTTAATATTATTTTCATATTCTGCTACAATGTCACACTGTACAAAAATAGTGCTATCGTCTGCAAATTGTATCATTGGGTATTTACAAGACTCGACGATATCATTCATATATATTATAAAGAGCAAAGGACCCAAAACACTTCCCTGTGGAACGCCACGCTTTATCGTTCTATTATTAGACGAATATATTTTTTCTTGTCTTGTAGAGATACAGATCTGACTGATTACGGTTTTTTGTGTCCTATCTGTTAAATAGGATTTTATTAAATTGAGTGCATTACCTCTTACACCATAACGGCCTAGTTTTTCAAGCAATATATTATGATCTACAAGGTCAAATGCTTTCGTCATGTCCATATAAATTGCACATGATGGGATCCTTTTATCTAGACAAATCACTGCCCTTTTTACTAAGCCGTATATTGCTGTTGCGATTGCAGTATTTGTGCGAAATCCTTTTTGCTCTTTGTTTAAAATATTATGTTTTTCCAAAAATTCGTAAAGCTGGCCATGAATAATTTTTCCAAATATTTTTGAGAAAATTGATAGCAGTGCAATTGGACGATAATTATTGGCAATATGTTTATCACCTTTTTTAAATAATGGCTTTACTACAGCTGGTTTCAAATTGTTTGGAAATATACCTGTAGTAAAGCTTAAATTAATAATATGACTCAAAGGTCTTGCTATTGTAGATCTAACATGTTTTATTACTTTTGTAGAAACGTCGTCAAAACCAACACTATTAGTATTTTTTAGACTATTTATAATTTTACACACTGAGTCAGGTGTTGTCGGTCTTAAAAATAGAGATTTGTAATTATTATTGAAATGAGATAAATGACTTAAATTTATATTATTATTACAATTATTATTAGAATTGTTATTGTTATTATTTGAAGAAATGTCAGTATTAATAGTACAATTTTCAGTTTCCATGTCATCAATAAAAAAATCATTAAACGCATTAGTGATGTCAATAGGGTTAGTAAGATATTCATTACCTACTCTTAGCTTCTGTATTGGTTCTTTGGGAATATTGGTTTTGGATTTATATATAACGGACCAAGTTGCTTTAATTTTATTTTTTGACTTATTTATGTAGTTGTCATTTTGTGAACGTTGTGTGTTTTTTATTATTTTACTTAATTTTGATGTATATTCTTTTAATAGTGATAGAGCATCTTTGCTTTTTTTCTCCTAAAATGCCAAAGTAAATCTCGCTATTTTTACAACATACTTTAAGTCCCTTTGATATCCATTTTTGCTTGGAATTTAGAGTATTTTTTATAATTTTATAGGGGAAACATAGATCATAAAAGCATTTGAATATGTCAAAAAAAAAAACCATCATAAGATGTATTAGGATCCGAAGAATTAAATATATCCTAGAAACTTAGACTATCAATATATCTTTTAAATGTTTGAAGGTTTACATAGCGAAAATCTCTCCTTTTAATACTCCACGAATTGATTTTACATGTTTTTTTACAGGACATTTTAAAATTTGCGCCATATGATCCGAAAGGCCTAGTTCAATGACCTCACTGTTTGATCCTCTTATATTATGTGCAAAATTGTCAATACACGTTCCACTTGCAACTCTTGTCGGCTTTTGTATTGCTAGCTTCAGATTATAGCCTAACAGTAGATTTGTAAATTCTCGACTAACAGAAGTATTTTTCAGAATATCAATGTTAATTATACGCACTGGTTGTACAATCTAGTTTTTAGAGATTGAGGTATACCTGACGAGAAGATATGTCGTAATTTCCCGAACGCTGCCCAGCCGAGTTGAATCCGTCAATTGACCTCTCGGTCGAAGTTGGACTTACCTAGTCGGACTATTTGTCCCAGGTAAACGTACTCGTCAACAACTTCGAGCATAGTGCTCCCAACAACTACCGGCATAGGTGTGTTATGGACATTAAACATGATCTTTGTTTTGTCCATGTTCATCTTAAGATAGTTCAGTTCAGTTCAGTTCATCCTAACGGATCCGTTAGGAGACACCATTGAGGTCATTGAGCATAATGCTAAGGTCCTCCAGCGATTCTGCCATAAGGACTATATGTACTGACTTGTTATCTATAATAAGGTACCTATAATTCATAGTCATTTGCCTATAAATATAATTAGAACGGAATTGGTCCCAACTGTTTAAATTAAGACTCCTGATATTTATGTCCACGAATTGGTAGTTTATTGGTTTATTTAAAGCCGTTCGTGTAGTGGCGGTGTAAAAGTATCCACTACTCCGTATCGTACCGTGGGTGTCGTAAGAAACGACAGAAGGAAAATGAACCATAAGCAGCAGCATCTTCCTTGAATAAAACTATTTTTCGGATTTTATCGCATTTCCTTTTTAATTTCCGACGTTTCAGGTTCTTTTGGGCATCCATTATCAGGGGAGAACTAAAGTGATTGAAGTCCCGACGTCAAAGATAACACGGAGTACCTTTTCAATTATTAATTTTGTTCGATCTACGAAGGATGAGTTTAATGTACCTTGAACTCTTACAGTGGTATGCTTGGGTTTAGATATCACCTCAGGTCTCCATTACCGAGGGTGCTATAAAGCACCCGAAACATTGAAAACAAAAATTAAGTAAAATTAAATACGACAAAATCTGTCACTTTTATTCAATGTATAAAGTTCGCGTAAAAAAACATAAAGTTATAAAAACTGCGGTCGCTGAACCGCCTGCCAAGTATGGTAACTGTGGCGAAATCCTTCTTATAAAGAAAGAAGAAGAAAATATATTAATCTATAGATGAGAATTATGGTTAAACAGTAGACTTTTATTAAATATAATGTATTTATTTGAAAACTAACTCATGTGTAAAAAAAGTTGATTATTCGTGAGTCAAGTTGTTTAAATCAGCACAGTATAGATTTCATTAGTCTCGAAAATTTATTTCGAAATTAAACTGTGTTTAATTTAATATTTTAATAGAATATCAAAATATTGTAATTATATAATTGATTAATATCAATATATAGCATAATATCAACTATATAGCATAATAAACGTAAGTAATTATGTACACTGTATGGAGTACCGACTTTAAATTCCTGCTTGCCTGTTAGCAAATTGTTATTCTAACTATAAAATGCAAATTAGCCGTGCACAGTCGAATGTACCCCAAAGCTGATTGAATTCAATTTTAGGTGCATGTTACGTTCTCAGCTAACTTAAATTTGTTTCAAATATGAACGATGAAGTAACTTTTTGAGATTTAAACTATATATTGAAATATGCAAATAAAATATATACAATTAATTGTATTCTTATAAAAATAGGTATAAAAAATGGGTATTCTTAAACTGCCACTGTACTTTAAATCCACCTCGTACCGGAAGGCCAAGTGTAGGGCGGTCCTCAACAAGATGCAGGTAATTAATCTATCTATATAGTAACAATCAGTCAGTGGCATTCCTTTGGCGAGGTCTATACTGAGAAGCGAACTTGTGGTGGGCTGCAATGATGACGATGATAATGATAATAGATAAAATGATAGATGATTTAAAGCATATTATTACATTATTCGAACTAATTTAGCGTTAATATGCACCGTGGTAGCTCAGATGGTTAGCGCACGCTGTAAATTTCGCAATACACGAGCAAACCGGTTTCGATCCCCGCCGGCACCAATGAAATCGTTAATTGCAATTTTAAGCGCTGATTTACCACGTGCTCGGTGGTGAATGAAAACATCGTCTGAGAAATAAGAAAAAAATATTTCGAAGACATGTGAAGTTCGCCAACACGCACTGGGGCAGCGCGGCGGACACTTCCTTGCGCTAAAACCCTCTCAGAAATGAGAGGAGGGCTGTGCCCAGCAGTGGGACGTATATTGGCTTTGTATATTAACTTTACTTTATGCAGGTGTACTGAATAAACGGGATAATTGAAAAGTTTAGTCAAGTAAACTTTTCAATTATCCCGTTTATTCAGTACTACTTTTTTATTTAGTACTGAGCTCAAGCTCAATAAATCAAAGATATAAAATATATTTTACCAAAAAAAATGAATCACTAGTGGAATATTCTGTGAGCTTCGCATCATTTGGTTAACCAAGAAGGCAACTTAGTGATGTGTATTGTTCTTCAAAAAACACAGTATCGTATCATATCGTATTTACAATACATATATAACAAGTTTTTTTAAAACTTTCTAATATATATATATATATATATATAGATATATATATATATACTATGTATGTGTTTATATTTATACATATGTTTATATACACTAGTTACAAAATTAAGGGATACTTATAAAAATTCCAAATTTTTGGGTGATTTTCGACAAGCTGTAACCCCGAGGAAAATGATCGTACAGCAAAAAAAAAGCAAAATGTAGCTTCAAGTGTCTGGTTTTCAGATCTGGCCATGAAAATTTTCTTTTTTTTTTAATTTTTGCTCGTTTTAAAAAGGTCTACGGGCTTCAAAATATTTTTTCCATTATTTCACTAGTAAGCCCTTTTAGAACATTTTATGCTCGTTACGCTACTTCTGCCTATCCCTAACTATGCTAATATATACTATCTTGAGATTACCAAGCAGCAGCTTAATAAGCATAAGTGAATTCGAAATTTATGTATTAATTTCATATTTTGGCTTCGCAAATATGATCACATCTCGGAATTCCGCAAACAGCTCAAATGGCTCCCGATCCGCCTTCACAGAAATACTAACATTCTCTCCGCTTTGTATGGCATGCTGTTTTATCGTTCCACTCCTCATTATTTAAAAGACCGTTTTCAGTATCTTTCTCTTACTCTCTAGTTCTTTGCATTCCTCCTCTATTATTAAGAAATCATTTACTGTCACTGATGTGTGTTTGTGGAACCATTTACCTCTCCAAATTTGTCGTGCAAAATCTCTTCACTCTTTCAAAAGTCTCGTTAAGAGGATATAGTAAGTCAGCTCAAATTCTAATTTCGCCCCCACTTCCCCGCACGTCGTGTGATATATACCGACATGTTTGTAATCACTAATACTGTAAGTAGATAGGTCGTTAGAAACTTATTTCATTAGGTTTATCATATTTATGCCTGTTTCTTAACGCCAACCCAGTCATTTGTTATTTTTATACTTAATGGTTATTTCTTATTTTATTTTTACGTCGTCCTGTTGCGTAATGTGTATTCTGATCGTAAGCGACACAACTTCTCCCTTCAAAAGCCTAAGCGATACTAACGGGGCGACAGGAATCAAGCTTCAAGACGCCGATAGTTTAGGTAATTTCTTTTTACAGTGAAAATAATGATATTTTAATGAAAGTAAATAACATAAGCACTGCTTTATAGTTTGTTCAGTTAGTATACAAAGTTTCATGTTTAAAGCATTTTATGAATAACAGTGGTTTATTGTTCAGTTTGGAGGAAACTTTGGATTTTTTTTCTATCGAGAAAATTTTACGGAATCGTGTTTTCGTCTAACATAGTCCTTAACATTAATCCTCAACTTTACCATATATTTATTTCAAAATTAATGCTGCAATACTTTCGGCATAATGGAGGATCTTGCTAAGACATTTGAAGTTATATTTCCCCTTAAATCGTATTGTTTAGAACGCTATTCGCGTATCTAATATACTATTAAAATTACTTTATCTAAATAAATTAATAAAAGTAATATATATGTATATATATATATATATATATATATATATATATATATTATATATATATATAATATATATATATATTACTTTCACTTATTTTTATTTATATGTATTTTCATATGGTTTTTTTGAATTTTTGGTAGTATTTGCATGCATTCTATATGCAAAGGTTTTTGAAAGAGATCACTTTCAGGGTGTTAAGACCGCGAATGTAGAACTTTTTATTATAGATTTAACTTTGCTCGTTATTCTGTATTTTGGTGTACAACATAGAATAAATAAAATATATAAATCAGTTTTATACACTTTTTTTTAATACTCTTACACTTTACAATCACTAAACAAGTTCACTGAGACATTACCTACATAGGTATGTAAATACCGACTGCCTTATTATATATTATGTAAAATGAGGTACGGAGTGGCATTACCGCTATACACGCACGCAGGGCACGCTCTATCAACAACGTAAATTAACCAGGCACCGTAAATTAACACCGATTCATCTCAATATAGGTCACAATTATCAATAACCTACAAAGTAATAATATAATTAGCAACAAAAAAATACTTAAGTAAAAATATGCAACTCATTTTAAAATATCACAATAGGAATATATTTAAAGAAAATCAGAACTTTTCTCAAATTTAAAACGGAATGGATATTTCTAATGAACGAGCTACTGTCATTGTCATAGTTTTAAGCTTTTCAGACTCATAAAAATTTATTTTAAAAACATTACTTGACCCCATTCAAAAATATTTGCCCGAAATTTTTGATTCTTGATTCAACAAAACCTCTTTTAATGATAAAAGTACAATTTAAAATAATAGTATATTGACTACATGATTAAGCAAGATTTTTACATCATATAAGCTGAAATTGTTGAAAAACTAGGCAGAAAATATAGAATAATCCCTCATATACTCGTATCTCGTAAAGTAAAGAGCGTTTTGTTTTGTTTCGCAATTCATACACACA
Organism: Parnassius apollo; assembly: GCA_907164705.1. NCBI lineage: Eukaryota > Metazoa > Arthropoda > Insecta > Lepidoptera > Papilionidae > Parnassius > Parnassius apollo. Next base: position 16,764,159 of record CAJQZP010000220.1, read on the forward strand.
TGTTTTCAAATCATTAAAATATTTAATATTGTAAAAAAATGAAAATAAAAGTCATTTTATGAAAAAATTCATTTGTTGTTTAAGCTGTTCGTCTGTGCTCTGTTCTTATCAGTACGACACACTCAATTTAAAAATACCATTCAAAAAACTATTTACGTATTATTATTTCTTTCATTAAATGCTATTATTCATTTTTAGGTAATATGTAACTTATTTATTTTATAAAATTAATATATTTGAATAAATTTTGTATAATATATAATTATGCTTGTTTAGTGATTGTTCATATTCAGTTTGATGTTAGTAGAATTTAAATCCAATATACACTGGGTAACCTTTTTTATCGTCTAAAAAAACTGTGTAACATGTGAACAGAGTATAAGTATATGGTATGATATTTTTCAAAAAATAAAAACCCACATTTTGAATTAAATTAATAAATTAATTGAAATCTATCGAAATTCAAATCATAATATATATATATATATATATATATATATATATATATATATATATATATATATATATATATATATATATATATATATATTACTATCGTATACTACATTTTAAAACGATAGAAATCTATAATTTTAGTTCATCTACAGGTTGTCTGGAATTAAGTCTCTTTTAGTTATAAAACCGCCTATCATACTGCCTTTCAAGACTTTTTATATTTTTCTCCTATTTTGTATTTTGGTGTGTAATTAATTAATATCTGTCTAACTATCAATCCATAGTTTTTATGAATTCGAAGATACGTGATAGCTCAGAAAATCAATGTTGGCCTTATATTTCACGGCACAGTGATTGCCAGCGGTTTTGTGAGTTCTGGATTCATACTTCACTTACCAATCAAAAATCATTTTGATTTTCAGACGCTTAAACCTACCACTTCGATTGAAATTGCAGTGTGTATGGCAGAAGCCACTGGAAAATAATTTTGGCTACTTTTGTGTTTGTGGTCGATGTCTTATGAGTTATATGAAAATTTAATAAACACTGCCAATTACCCTTTGATTGCATCGTTTGTCAACGTTTGTGAAGCACCTATTTTAATTTAAACCCACTTCATGGTGAAGGAAAATATTGTGAAGGAATCCTGCCTGCTCTAGGAATTACAAAAATATATTTTTGATAACATGTTTTCAACTACGGTAACTGTATGTTAAATTAGAACTTAAAATTGCGATTACATTGGTGGCGGCTAAGATTGAACCCGGGATACTCACGTATGGTTTTGGCAGCGAGCAATTAAATATAGAGACATACACTCGGTAAAGAACTTATTTTTTAATATTCTAAACCAGCGCTTAACTACAACACCACCTAATGCCAAGTGGTAATTTAACCTAAGATGGTGAAGGCACTGACTCAACAAAAGCCTATTCACTCTAGCATTGAAAATACCAATATTGTAATCGTATGGATAGGCAGAAACTGGCAACTTATTCCACTCTTTTGCTGTACGCATGACGAACAATATAGCAAACCTTTTGGTTCGAATGCTTGATAAATCAGAAACGAAAGGGGGGAGGAGCGTTCAAGACAAAAACTGCTCGAGGCAAGCTGAGCAACAAGAATTGTTCTTTCTTGCGACCCTATCCGTGAATTTCTGCAACATCAGGGGTTTCACTCGATCCTTAACGCCTGAACCTTAACCTGAATCTCAATCTCTTCTCTGATCGGCTCGATTCACTTGCGCTACGAAGAAATGTTGCATTCATTTGCATCTTCTATCGCATCTACTAAAGGGAGTGCTCTGAGAAATTGTTCGGATTGATTCCAGCCGCCAAATTTAGCAAACGCCCGTCGCGCAAAACTCCCGATACCATCCGCACAATCAGGATGCTTAGCAGTCCACCGCTCTACGTTTTCTATCGGCGGCGGTAGTCCGTTACCATCAGGTGAGCCGTATACTCGTTTGCCTCCACTTCTATATAAAAAAATACGTGTGTGTTGAAAATTGTGGAAAATTTAAAATGCAAATAAGTTTGAATCAGGTTAAAACCACATCTATTTACGTGTTTCTCTCAACATCGGATTGCACTATGTTTTGTAGGTGTTCAACTGAACTAAAAATACGTCTGAAGCTTCAACGAGTTAGTACACTATATAATTGAATGGAATGGGAGGCGGAACATGCGCATCAACACAGAAGACAACTCAGGCGCACAGATCTTTAGAACTATAGCTGGTATACCATCAGGCCCACTAGCTTTGTTCACGTTCAGACTTCGCAAGCTTTTAAGAACCTCTTTGTTGGTGATACAAACCTCTGACATAGAGGTACCGCAGTGTGGTAATTGCGATTGTACGCTGTAGTTACTGTATGGACACGAAATGCAAGCAAATAAGTCCGCTTTCTCATTAACCGCATGCGCCTTTAAGCCATCTGATTTCACCAGTGGAGGCAGGCAGAAATTTGACTCGACCGCTTCAGTCAAAAAGCTCTACTGCCAGATGGTTGACAGAGAGCTTTGCAACAATAAGTTTAATTGGCTCGCTGTAATGCCTTTTTGCAGCACTTGGCGGTTTGGTTAAAAGCTCTCGTCTTAAAGCAAACATCCGGAGCTTTGCGGTCTCGAGCAACGACCGATAAGTACACTATATGGGCGAGCCTTATCACCAATAAACACGTCAAACAAAGAAAAAAATAGAATCATTTTTTCTAACTACTATTGAAAAAAAAAGTCGGAAAAGAAGACTATGGACTATGGGAATAACCCTGCAAGAAACGAAATATTGGTTACGTTCTATGAAATTTACGATGAGCTTTTAACCTCTAAGCTATCACGGCTCTTATAAAACTTGCTTCTTTTAATGTATATGAAAACACAATAAATGATTGGTCACGTTTCCTTGTTGAGATTACAGTAATGCAAATAGGGTAGGGTAGGGTACAACTATTGTCAGCTTGCCAAGTTACGCCGCCACTTTGACAGTTTCCCGTTCAAGATCGTAACTTCAAAGTTTACAGAAAACATTAAGGAATTCAATTATAGCTTGAATGATTAAACTAAAGCCGATGCTACAATAGAAACAATTCAGTACATAGCAGAATGCATGGTAGTGGTGAAATGGAATAAGTACATAAGTGTATCTAACAAACGTGTCAACTGAAGACCCTTTTTTACTAAAAACGGGGCATTGCATTTCAGTCTTCAGGTGTTAATAACGCGTCTGTATTTTATTTCTTAATCGAAGATTAATGAAGATGTCTATGGGCCAGAGCATCCACATACCATAAGGTAGAATATGTGCTCGTTTTTCACTTTAATTATATATAAAGATTTTTTTTATTAAATTGAAGTGGCAAACGAACTAAAAGTCCACCTGATTGGTAAGTGGCTTCAGCAGTCCATGGATACATGTGACCGTTACAAAGTAATATACTTAATGCCAGTTGGCAGCAGAAATAGGCAAGAGGATGACAACTACTAACTACCTTGACAAACTTCTAAGCATATAAGTAGTTTTATTACTAAATGTAACATGGGACTCTTAAAATATAATATGCAATAAAAGAAAAAGTCACATCGCGAGCCTGCCCTCATTTTTATATTGAGAGTTTGATGATGCCAGCTATTCCGTTGCGCTATTTTGGTGTATATTGGAAAACTTTTCATATCCTCGAAATATTTTAGTCATGTTTCCTCGCGTATTTTCCATATTCTTCGGGCCCGTGATAAACATGCACATAAAATTGTAATTAACAGTTTCGTTGGTGCTTGCGGGAATCAAACCATTTTGGTTGCGTTCCTTAAAATATGTGGCTAGCGCTTAACTCCTAAGCTACCACCACGGCTCTCATAAAACATGGCACATTTCTTTTAATATATATGAAAACACAATAATATATTTGTCATACTTCCTTGCTGTAATCACAGTAATGCTAGTAGGTACAACTATAGGCATCTTTCCAGGTTACATCGCTTCTTTGTTACAGTTTCTCGTTCAAGATCGTAACTTCAAAGTTTATAGAAAACATTAAGGGGTTCAAGTGTGGCTTGGATATGGTCGTTCAATGATTGAACTAAAACCGATGATAGTACAACAGAAACAACTCAGTTAATACGAGTTGCTGTATGGTAAAGGCGAACTAAAATGAGTAGGTACATACATGTATTTAAAATATCCTATAAAATCTAAATTATTTTTAACAGGCTCCAAGCCTGCCATTAGCGAATTTTTAAATAAGAAATTGGAAATTGGATATAATCCGAATAAACACGTATTTGAGTCAAAAAGCATGGTTTTCTTCCTGACTACAACTGTACGTTGAAGAACATATTATTGAATGTGTCTGAAAGTATTTCCTTAGATAAAATGGGGTTTAAACTTACAGATCTCTTAATTTCTCGAAAATAATTACACATGTAGAATTCCGACCTTGGTTTTGAAAGTACGACTTCATCTTATGATTTTTATTTATATAAAATCTTAATACACAATGCTTGACATTGCATTTATTTAATTCCATTGAGTAAGGTAACCTAACAGCAAAATAAACTAATGTGTTAACCAAACATCTGCAGTTAGTAGTAGCTTAACCGCTTAACCTTTTTTTATAGACTCGAAAAAAAAACTGTGTTACATGTGAACCGAGTAGAAGTCTATGGCCTTGTTTTTTCTATCGCGTCAAGTGATATAAAATATCTTATAAAATGGCATATATTTTTCTTATTTCGTATCGCATAATTGAATTTTGAAATAAAGCCAGGAAATAAAAGTAATGTTACTTTGTTTATTAATCTCAATAGACTTTTTGCGATGGAAAATGTTTTACAATGGCTTAAAGGCCCAGAAGCCATGCCAAAATATATAAAAACGTGTGTTACATGTTCCGTTTCAGACTACAAAAAACTTGTTCATTCTTCATGTGGTTTGTGAATATTCAAAGTAACCAATTTCTTTTTTTATAACTTATTAATTTACGATTAAATACGATTTTAATTATTTTATACTATGGTTTGGAAAGAAAAATAAGTGTACAGACCTTAATTGACAGCTGTTATAACCTCAAAATTTTATTTACTTAATAGCATTTTTCCCTGGCCTCTAAATGAAAAGATGATAAGTTATTATGTTATTATAAACAATAATTGTTTTTATACAACAGTAGTTGTAGGTAGACGCGACCTGTTAAAAAATCAAGTGACAGGTCAATCAATGTATGGAAAGTGTAGTGTATATATATATATATATATATATATATATATATATATATATATAAAAAAAAAAAAAAAAAAATGCATGAGTTTCTCTTGAATGATTTTTTTATATATATATATAAGGAATAAGTTTCTATTAGTTGTAAACTGCCTATCATACTCCTTTTCAGGACTTTGTATATTTCTCTCCTATTTTGTAAATCAGAACTTAAAATTGTGATTAACAATTACATTGGTGCCAGCTAAGATTGAACCCGGGATGCTCACGTAGGGTATTGGTAGCAAGCAACTAAATATAGAGACATATACACTTGGTAAAGAACGTTTTTTACCATTCTAAACCAGCGCCTTACTACAATCCCACCTAATGGTAAGTGGTGATGTAACCTTAGATGGTAAAGGCACTGACTCAACAAAAGCCTATTCACTCTTGCATTGAAAACACCAACATTGTAATCGTACGGAAAGACAGAAACTGGCAACTTATTCCACTCATTTGTTGTACGCATGACGAACAATATAGCAAACCTTTTGGTTTGAATGCTTGATAATGCGAAATTCCGCTCAAGACAAATACTGCTCGAGGCAAGCTTAGTAACAAGAACAATACGACCCTTACCACGCTATCCGTGAATTTCTGCAACATCAGGGGCTTCACTCGAACCTTAACGCCTGAACCTTAACCTGAATCTCAACCTCTTCTCTGATCGGCTCGATTCACTTGCGCTGCGAAGAAATGTTTCATTCCTTTGCATCTTCTATCGCATCTACCAAAGGGAGTGCTCTGAGGAATTGTTCGGATTGATTTCAGCTGCCAGATTTCGCGAACGCACGTCGCGTCAAAACTCACGACACCACCCACACAATCAGGATGCTTAGCAGTACACCACTGTAAGTTTTACTAGGAGTTTACTTCCTGGAACGATTTTCCGGACCGTTACGACTAAGGGACCTTCAAGGAAAGAGCTTCTCCAATCCGAAAGGCTGACAACGCACCTGCAATTCTCCTGGTGTTGCAGTTGTTCTTGGGCGGCGGTAGTCCCTTACCATCAGGTGAGCCGTATACTCGTTTGCCCCTTCTTCTATAATAAAATACGTGTGTTGATAATTGTGGAAAATTTTAAATACAAATAAGTTTGAATCAGGTTAAAACCACATCCATTTACGTGTTTCACTCAACACTGGATTGAACTATGTTTTGCAGGTGTTCAACTGAACTAAAAGTAAGCCCGAAGCTTAAACGTGTCGGTACGCTATATAATTAAACATAGATCCTCAATCGTAGTTTGAAATTTAATTAAAAATTTATGTGATATGTGAATTCAATTAATTTAATAAAGGATAGCTCCTTCACCGGTCACACGTTTTAAATTGTTTGAAACAGCCATGGTAATTTAACACAAGTTTGCCAATGTAAAAAAATTAAAAAAATAGCAAATTCTCCCTCTCTGAGACCTGCATATGCGAAAAAAGTTTAAGTATATATGAAAAGTAGCAGTTGAAATCGAACTAAGGCTCTAATGTATAACCATATCCATTTACGCCTTTTTCTCAACATCGGATTTAACTATGTTTTAGTCTTCACGGGTTAAACGCATCTGTGTTTCGGTTCTTAATCGGCGATTAATGTAGATGTCTATGGCCACAAAATTCACATGCCTTCAGGTAGAACGTGTGCTCGTTTTTCACTCTTATTGTATTTAAAGAAAAACATGTTTATTAAATTGAAGTAGCAAACTAACTAACAGTCCACCTGATTGGTAAGTGGCCGCAGCAGTCCATGAATACCTGTGACCAACTTCAAATAAAGCTAGAGATAAAGCTACAAACCGTCAAGCGACAGTAGACTAATGGCAGGGCGCGGACCGCAAACTCAGAAGGTCGTGGGTTCGAATCCACCATTCGACTACTGTCCTGTACCACTCCTAACACAAGCATTTTCAGCTTACCAGGAGGGGTTAAAGGGAATATTAGTAATGTTAATTAAAAGGATTGCTAATATTTAAAAAAAACCGAGAAATAGGCAAGAGAGTGACAACTCCTAACTACCTAGACAAACTTCTATGCATAAAATTAGTCTTATTACTTATTGTAACATGGAAGTCTTAAAAATATAATATGCAGTAAAAGAAAAAGTCATATTGCGAGCCTGCCCTCATTTCCTGAGAGGTTGATGATGCCAGCTATTCCGTTTCGCTATTTTGGTGTATGAAAACTTCCCATATCCTCGAAATATTTTTAGTCATGTTTCCTCACTATGTTTTCCTTCTCGCCCATATAAAACTTGAATTGTAGTTAACTGTTTCGTTGGTGCTTGCGGGAGTCGAACTATTGGTTGCGTTCTATGAAATATGCGGCTAGCGCTTAACTCCTAAGCTACCACGGCTCCTTAAGTTTATGTGTGTAAAAACATGTATAAATGAATGCATTATTCATTTTCACTGCTTAACATGCCTACATTTATTTTTATTAATATCGCAAGGTGAGTAGGAGGCCTTTATGAAAATAGAATAACAACGTTTTTTTTTCAACACAGTTAAACAATTTTGTACTTGATTTTCACTTTAAATTATTTTCATATTTACTGCTGGATTAGATTACTGCATGCACGCACATCACTGACGTGCCATATCTCCTCATTTCATACGCATTATATTATTTTTAATAAGAAGTTTGATTTGAAAAAGAGTACATTTTTTAATTCAGATAAGAATGGTTGCAGTCAAATATGGAAAATTTAATAAAACTCCTTTTGCCCCATTTTATTTGTAGTATAATACACTAATTAATTTCAATATTCGATTCCTGCCAAGGATAATTTGCATAGCTCTTCCAAATTTAACTATCGCAAACTTAGTAATAAAATATGCCAAGATTTTAAAATACTGTAAGCACGTTCTTTGGAGATCGGATCAAATATTTAATAATGTTTAAAGGCTGAGTTGTTCAATAAATAAATATCTTTTCCAAAATATTCAAACCAGCCTCTAAACAAAAAAAAATGTAGCCACTCTTGGGTAAAATGTTAAATTGAACGCATCATAAGTAAAATGAATTGCCGCTCGATGTAAATTTGTTACGTTTAATTTTAATTAATATTATAACGATGAAGCCGAAAGAGCCCATGAAGTTAATATTGTCTTATATTAAAATAATTACATTTAATATAATACAAAACATGTAAGTGAAATAAATAATTCATAAAGGTTTGACAAAATTTAGTAAGATAAAATTAAATAGAATGTAAGAAATAAAAAAATTGTTCTCGTATAATTTAACACACAGTATTTTAATTAATAGTGAGTAAGAATCAAATAATTTAAAATAAATTTTGTTTAATAGAGATTATTACATAATCTTATTGAAAGTCATTTTTTTATTTACCTTTGGTTCGTTGGCTCAAAACCAATGAGAAACCCAACATCGTTGTATTTTTATACAGTTTACTATAAATTTGTACAATTATTAAATGATTTATAATACAACTAGCTTAGCAGCGTCGTCACCTCATTCCCGGGAGTTGTTTTCATTCTTGTATTCCTTAATACTATAATAACCCTTTATATACAGCTTTTATTAAAGAATTATTTTTGGATTTTGTTGTAAAAACGTAACATTGCCCTATTAATAAATTACTGACCATAGTGTTTAAAGTATGAACGTCTTTATTCTTATAGAAACTATTCATGATTTTATGTACATATGTACATTTCGTTTCCATAAATATATACGATGTTAACTTTGGAATGTTTATTTCTTTAAACTTTTTCTCTGAGGGAATCTTTTGCACCTTTGAATAACCGAGATATTATCTTTTTCTCTTCAAAATAATGAAGCAGTATTTGTCATATCGGTCAAAGGATAAAATTGTCAAAGTCTAGCAGAACGTTGCATCAAACGTAATGCGGTTAGGTAGGCTTAGTTTAGATGGAAATAAACGACGATAAGTATAAGGTATGCTGAAATTTGTCAAGAAGTGGTTTATTACGGTAACAGTATAGTCGCGCTCAATTGCTCAATATCTTGTAAACCATTATTTAAGGTTAAAAGGTTCTCGAGTTGCAGCCCCGTATCGGTAGTCGAAATATAGGGCAACCCCCTGTTAGGTGGAGTAACGACCCGGTAAGTCATGCAGAAATTAGATGGATGCAGGTGGCTCAGGATGCTTTTGAGTATTCCTCGGAACCACAAGTCCCTCCTCACCAGTGGAGTTGTGAAGGGCTGTACGAATGAATTAACATGAATGAACTATCATAGGTTTATGATGATGATAAAATACAAGTGCTTAAAAGGAAAATTTAAATTTAATCATTAATATCTAAAAAATGTTTAGCTTTACGTTATGCAGCTTATCACCGTTAACCCGAGGGTAGAGCGGCCCCACTAGATTAAGCAAAGACCTGGTAAGGCAGGCAGGAAGTCGTTCATTACAGGCAACTCACGACAGAATTCTGGCCCTCATTGGTGGAGACTAATGATCAGCAGTGGGTTTGTGAATGTGATAATTATGATAACTTTGATATTGATTCTAGCTAATTTTCAAAAGACCATTCCTAACCTAATAACTTCATATTATTCTAGATGTCCGTCCCTCTTCTAAAAAGATCTCGTCCCGCTTCTAAAAAGAAATGAGTTTAATCACTGCTCTCCGTCACTGTCCAGGATGCACTTGTCCTAATCAAAGATCTACAAAATTCACTGAACTATTTCCCTCAATTACAGTAGACAACTATTTGATTGGGTTAATTTTTCCAATTAAATATTATTATATTAAAAGAAGCAAGCATTTAATTACATTGAAATTGATTTAATAGTCAAGTTAAAATAAAGCCCTTCAATCTCAGTTCTTAGCTACTACTACTAACTGCAGATGTTTGTTTAACAAATTAGTTTATTTTGCTTTAAGGTTACTCTACGCAATGGAATTAAACGAATGCAGTGCCAAGCAATGTTTCCGTATATTAAGATTTATATAAACTAAAAGTCATAAGACATGAATCGTACTTTAAAACCAAGATCGGAACTCTACATGTGTAATTAATTAGTTTAGACAAATTAAGAGATCTGTAAATTTAAACCCCATTTTATCTAAGGAAACACTTTTGGACACACTCAATAATATGTTTTTCAACGCACAGTTTATAGTCAAGAAGAAAACCATGCTTTTTAGACTCGAATACATGTTTATTCGGATCATTTCCAATTTCCAATTTTTTATTTAAAACTTTACTAATGGCAGGCTTGGACCCCGTTAAGAATAATTTAGATTTTATCGGATTTTTTAGATACATGTATGTACCTACTCATTCTAGTACGCCACTACCATACATTCAGCAGCTTCTTTTAACTGAATTGTTTCTGTTGCACCATCATCGGCTTTAGATTAATTATTGAACAAAAATATCCAAGCCATACTTGAACCCCTTAATTTTTTCTATAAACTTTGAAGTTAAGATCTTGAACGAGAAACTGTAACAAAGAAGCGGTGTAACTCGGCGTGCTGCCAATAGTTGAACCTACTAGCATTTCTGTAATCACAGCAAGGAAGCATGACAAACATATTATTGTGTTTTCATATATATTAAAAGAATTGTGCCAACGAAACTGTTAATTACAATTTTATGTGCAAGTTTTATCACGTTTCCGACGAAGAAGGAAAACATAACGAGGAAACATGACTAAAAATATTTCGAGGATGTGAGAAGTTTTCCAATAACACCAAAATAGTGCGATGGAATGGCTGGCATCGTCAAACTCTCATAAAATAAGGGGAGGCTCGCGATGTGACTTTTTCTTTTACAATAAGTAACAAGACTACTTTTATGCTTAGAAATTTGTCCAGGTAGTTAGTAATTTTCACCCTCTTGCCTATTACAGTACATTTATTTATTGACCAAAACAGCCACTATAAATTATTAAATATTTGATCCGATCTCGACAGAACGTGCTTACCGTATTTTTAAATCTTGGCATATTTTATTACTAATTTTGCGATAATTAAATTCGGAAGAGCGCTGCAAATTATCCTTGGCAGGAATCGAATAATGAAATTAATTGGTGTATTATACTAAAAATAGAATGAGACAAAAGGAGATCTTAATTATCTGTATTCCTATCTACATTAAAAAAAAATACTTTTTTCAAATCAAATTTCTTATTAAAACTAATATGATGCTTATACGCATCATATTATTTTTAAATTGAGACTTTTGATTGATTTAATAAGGAGACAAGGCAGGTCAGTGACGTGCGTGCAAGCAATAATCAAATCCAGCGAAAAATATAAAAATAATTTAAAGTAAAAGTCTAATACAAAAATTGTTTTACTGTGTTGAAAAAAAAAACGTTGTTTTTCTATTCTCATAAAGGCAAGATTAGCAAAAGGAATCTGCTAATCTTGCGATATTTATGAAAAAATGTAGCAGTTTTAATGGATAATGCATTAATTTATTCATATTTTTCCACTAATGAACCTAAACTCCCCTCGGATATTAAAAAGGGTATATTACAATTATATAAAACCGTAATACATGATGATCACAATTACTTATTTATTGTAAAGTGATGGACATCATTATAGGCTAGCAAAAGCCTACTCCCGAACATGACTTATCTTGTGTTGTCCTCAAGAGATTTCCTCATAAGGGGATATCTGCCATAGATACTTCGCTTGTTATGTGGATAGGCAACTGATCAAGATGCTGATGCTTATCTTTGTTTTAAATAACGTTAACCCAATATTAGGATTTTCTTCTACATCATAGAAGCAGTTTGTACAAAAAAATTCACAGACCCAAAACAATTATTTGTAGGCCATAAAAATACTTATTCCGTGCGGGATTTGAACCTGCGGCTCTCAACCTTATTGCTAAGCCACTGCACTACGGAACCGTAAAATCTCCTGTATTTTTCTCTGCCACTAAACCTACGGAACGACTAAGTGGATTTTCTTACGTAATCAGATCTAAATGTAGCTCATAATATATCTATTCGTCGTAGACTCTGAAGAATAACAAAAATAGATCGATACATCTTCATACAGTTTTTGTGTTGCTTGTGTTTCATTTATTTATTGTAGAAACAAAGCTTGTTATGGGACTATAGTTGTACAATTCCGTCATGTACAGATGTGTCAGCAAAGTTACACAAATATATTTAATTTCCTCAGTCTATCGACACACCTGCGCTATAAATCTACTTTATACAGCAAATAACATCTGGATTATTTGCTTACATATTCTATCATATTAACAATAAAATTCATTTCTTCACTGCTTATTTTATCACTATCCGATTTAACAAAGGAGAACGTTCTAAATTCGATGGTACGTTTTTTCTCTCTATTTCTTAATTTGACTTTAGTGATTCCCTAAATAGGTTATAGACAGGTCATTATTAAATAGGATTCCGGAGTGGTAACGATATAAGTTTGGAGAAAACCTTACACCTCTAGAGGGAAAAATAGGGAGATAAAGGATAATGTAACTATTTAATCGACACTCTTATATTGTGCTAGTGATGTACCTTAGTTCACTCAAAATTAATAATAATATAAATTTTTTAATAAAAATAAGAGCCGAATTTAAAAGAATTTGCGATAATAAAATAATATTCACATAATACCTTCTAAAATACGTGATTTAAACGTGTTATACACTATATACTACTTTTATACACTTATATATCACTTAGCAGCATACATGTAAGTCAATATCCTAATCTTGGCACTTATTCTAATCTATATCTATTTTCATATTATATTTAAGTTAGTTTTTATATGTAGTAAAGGATGTCGATGTTAGCTGAATCATGTACTATTTACTTTATCTGGTTATAACATACCTAATTTTATATTTTAAAATTTTGAATGACGTGTATTGTTGTGATCATTTTCCTATGACTATAATATATTAGCTGTGAAGTCGCTCAGAACACACTTAATATGCTTTGGCTAATGCTAAAAGACTTTAGTATTTAAATTTATAAATATCGGCTGATTAAAAAAATGGCTGATTAAAAATTTACATACTATGATGAAATAAATACATTAGGCAATCATGTTATTAGCTAAGTAAAGTTCGGTACTTTTTTAAAAGATATGATAAAATATATACATTAGGCAGTCGTGTTATTAAGCTAAGTAAAGTACAAGAAAAACGATTGACACAATAAATGTGTCTAAACGTAACTTAAAATTTCAGTAGAAGGAAGATATTACTGAAATGGCTTTGTATTTTTTAATGTTTTGAGTAGAATAGATAAAAAATCTCGTAAGTTATGGCAGCAAAAATATTTTAAACTATAAAAATAGTTTGCCGGCTAGTAATCAGTGGATTATATTAGATGATCATAAAGACATTCCTAATCCTTTCAAAGATAACTTTTGTGTTATACTATTACGACTATATTGCTGCATATTGCATTATAATAATAATGTATAACGATTATATATATCATATAGGTTCTAGTATAATAGACAGATTGACGGCTAAAGGAAATAAATCTGCCATTGAAACAATAACACTGCTATCTAATTTTGCTGTTTATTAAGTTTTAATGTCGGACACTAAGTGACGGAAGAATTACCGAGAGTTGTGCACATTTTTTACGACCTCTTTTAGGTATTAAGCGTAGTCATTTGTCCATAAATATAATAAGAACGGAATTGGTCGCAATTGTATTAATTGTCGGGTACCTAGTGTCAGAAAACACTCACTGAGAGTTTTGCACATTTTGTACGATTTGTTATAGGTACCTATAAATCATAGTAATTTGCCTATAAATATAATTAGAACAGAATTGGTCCCAATTGTCTAAAATAAGACACCCGATATTTATGTCCACGAATTGGAAGACTACTCCATATCGTCCCGTGGGTGTCGTAAGAGGCGACATAAGGAAACTGAAACATAGGCAGCAGCATCTATGTTGAATAAAACTATTTTTCGGATTGTATCGCATTTAATTTTACTTGCTTTTCAATTTCCGACGTTTCAGGTGCTTTTCAGCATTCCGTATCACGGTGGGACTAAGGTGATTGAAGTACCGATGTTAAAGTAATGATGGAGTATCTTTAGCTTTTTAATTATTAATTTTGATCCGATCTACGAAGGATGAGTTTAATGTACCTTGGACTCTTACAGTGGTATGCTTGGGTTTAGATATCACCTCAGCTCTCCATGATCGGGGTGCTGTACAGCACCCGAAACATTGATAACTGAAATTAAAATTAAGTAAGTTGTAAATATAGCGAAATCCTTCTTATTAGGTAATCTATGGAAGAGACTTATGGTACAACAGTAGAGTTTTATTATTATTTCCTTCTTTTTTTGTAAAGTTTAAATGCTTTGTACATAACTTTTTTGGACACAATGGAGCTTAAAACTACTTTGGTACGATCGGGACACACTGGAGTACTAGATTAATAAAAAAAACGGACATTTCTGTTTAGGTTAGAAGTTATTAGCATTTAATTGACCAATTTTGGGTTTTTCGTGCTAAAATCGTAAAAGTCCCCTTAAAAATCTTAATTTTTTTTGGATGAATATAAAACATATTGTATATTATCTTATTGAATGGTCTAGCGTATCACCCCTTCAAATTTGTGCACCCGACCACCAAACACCCGGTACAATGTATTTATTTTAAAAATAACCTGTGTTTCATTAAACTATTTTAATGGAATATCAAAATATTGTAATTATATAATTGATAAAAATCAATATATAGCACAATATCAATGGAATATCAAAATATTTATTTTATTTATTTATTTATTTAATCTTCATTATACACCTTATATACTAAAGGATATAAAGGGCGGACTTAATGCCTTATGGCATTCTCTGCCAGTCAACTCTGGATGATTTGAGAAACTGTGGCAGGTGTAATCAATCACTTTATAAATAAATAATAATAATATAAAACAAAATAAAAAGCAAAATTGTAATATATATTGTAATTATATAATTTAAAATATTGTAATTATATAATTGATAAAAATCAATATATATCATCATATCAATTATATAGCATAATAAACGTAAGTAATTATTAGAACAAACACAATAAGCACTGTATGGAGTACTGACTTAAAATTCCTGCTTGCCAGTTGCAAATTGTTATTCTAACTATGAAAAGCAAATTAGCCGTGCACAGTCGAACGTACCCCAAAGCTGATTGAATTTAATTTTAGGTGCATGTAACGTTCTCAGCTAACTTCAATTGGTTTCAAATATGAACGATGAAGTAATTTTTTGACTTTTAAACTATACATTTAAATATGCAAATAAAATATACAATTAATTGTATTCTTATAAAAAATGGGTATTCTTAAATTGCCACTGTACCGTAAATCCACCTCGTACCGGAAGGCCAAGTCTAGGGCGGTCCTCAGCAAGATGCAGGTGGTTAATCTATCGACATAGTAACAGTCTGTGGTATTTCTTTGGCGAGGTCTATACTGAGCAGCGAACTTGCGATGGGCTGCAATTATGATGATGATAATGATAATAGATAATTTCAAGCATATTATTACCTTATTCGAGCTTATTTAGCGGTAATATACACGTGTGTTGAATAAACGGGATAATTGAAAAGTTTACCTGAGCTCAAAAATAAAAATATAAAGTATATTTAACCAAAAGAAATGAATCACCAGTGGATTAT